>JAABOM020000092.1:25865722-25875867 GCA_011800125.2 Solanum clarkiae
TAATATAAATTTTTATCTTTATCTCATAATTTCTTTAATTTTTTATATATATAATTTTTAAATTACTTAATAAAAATTCTCACTCCATTTTTAATTATTTATATATCTATCTTATTGATATGATTACATCTCTGCAGAGGTTTTCCATGACCCTATGTTTGTGATACTACCAGTCTACTACATACTCTACTCATTACCTTTTTAGAGAAACACACGAAAGATTTTCTCTTTGTTATCTCATCCATCCACCAAATCACCACTAGCCCTCGGATATATTAGTAGGCGCGTGTGCAAAAATTAAATCGATTAATGAATTAAATTAATAAAAATATTATTAATTTATTATTATAATTAGATTATTAGATTTTTAATAATTTTTTAAAAAATTATTAGGCTATTGATTCGATATCAATTTTTACTATTGAATTATTAGGTAAATCGATAACTCAATAAAATTATAATAATTAGTAATTTAATAATAATATGACACTATAATAATACTTTATACATTTTAATTTTTACAGTACTTGAATGATTAGTTATCCACTTAAGTATTTTAGTTTGTAATTAACTAATTATAGTTTTTACAAATTTGTAAACATAATTTTTGTATTTCATCTACTTTTTATTAATACAAATTCTCATTACTATTCTTATCGGGTAAATAAAAAATCAAATCGTTAAGAATTTAAAATTGATAAAAATTATTCTATTAATTTCTTATTGATTTTGAATAAAAAATCACTAAACGAAATCAATAATGTATAAAATCAAATAAACCGGTGCACGCCGTGTGTATTAGTGAGTAGTATATAGCTAACACAAAAGGGTACCATTTTCCACTTGTTTCTTGACAAAGTTTCATTTTTTCACTCTTTGTTGTAGCTATGGCAGCAGCAAGTTCTACTCAAAAAGCACTGAATCCTAATGCAGAAGAGTTTAAACCAAGTGGTAATGACAAAACTGTAGTCCCTTTTGTTCCACAAGGCAATGAACTTGTTGTCTATCAGCCACCAGTACTGCCATTTCATGGTTCACAGCCTCAATATCATCATTTGGGGTGGTATTACTACTACCAACAACAAAGTATTCCTTTTTATTGGATTCACAAAGATGTTTATCTTCTTGATAAAACACCTCAAAATCAGCCTTTTCCTGATAAAGGTGGGATTTTTAGTGATGGGATGAAAAAGAACTGGATGTGGGTTGAGAAAGTTAAACATCAAGATCAGTCTTTTCTTGATAAAGATGAGATCTTTAGTGTTGGGATGAAGAAAAACTGGAAAGACAAGAAACCCCTCTTGCCACCTAGGATGATGAGGGATACTGAAAGAGGTTGGAAGACAAAAGGTTTTTTAATGAGGAAACCCCATCAAGAAACTGGTCCCTCCATCTCTCCATGCATATCTCCTCCTCCCTTTTTCAGTAGGAACAAAACTACTGTGATGATTAGAAACATACCCAATCAGTTCAGGTCTGTGATATGCTTGTCCCTTTTACATAAAGATCAAATCTTTAGACATTTTGAAGTTGTTCTTCAACCATGTTAGTTGGGTTTTTGCATGTAGTAATTGAGTTTTATATGAAAAAAAATCAACTATGGGTCAGTTTTGTCTTTTGCACTTGTTCTTCATGAAATGATCTAATATTGTTTTTTAAGTTGCACTTGTATCTGTCATGTACTTGTTCTTGAAATGATGTAATATTTCACTGTATCATTTTTTACATGTTGGAAAATGAAACTGAGATATGAATGCATTAAATCTAATATGGGTTGCTTTAGTTTTTTTAACTTGCCCTTTCATGTACTTGTTACTGAAATATGTTGCTTCATTCATTAGTATTTGTCTTTTTGCTTTATCCATTTTCAGTTTCTTTTTGTTTGCATGTTGAAATTGAAATTTGAGAACAGGTACTACTATCTATCTATTATGGGTCATTTTTGGTTTTGCAATTACCTTTGGTCATTCCTGTTCTTGAAATGATCATATATAGCATTAGTCTCTTGTCTATGTTGCTGGTACATGTTGTCAAGTGCACGTCGGATTCTCCAAAAGTACTTTTTTTTTTGAATTACTATGCATTTTACATGCTTAAGTTTTTTCACCGTCTGTTCATATCCCAATGTACAATTACTATGGTGATGCATGCACTTAGTATTCATCATATATGATTGTTTAGGTTATTAAATGCAATTTTTGTGTGCTTTCTTCCATTATTAATTATCTCCTCTTTTTGTTAAGTTTGGTATATGCATATTTATGAATCTGTTAGTTTCTGACAAAAAGATATATCTCTTTTTGAATGGATTTTACTTAACAGGAGAGAGCCATTCATGCTTTTTATTGATCATTACTGCACTGTGAATCATTGGGAGTATGATTTCCTCTATCTGCCAATTGATTTTAGGTAGTAATACTTATACTACTGTTATTTAATGCTGTTAATTAATGGTGTATTTTTACTAGCCTGCTGCAGCATATTGTTAATTAAATTCTTTAAAATGTTCATTTTTCTTTGTTAGTGATGTCTCTTATTGCTTTTTTGCTCCATCTTTTTTGTGTTGGTAATGCAGGACCAAGAACAATGTGGGCTATGCTTTTGTCAATCTCACGTCGAGTTGTGCTGCTTCAGAGATTAGGAAAGTTCTCAGGTACTTCAAATGGGATGGTGTCAAGACCCCCATGGGCATTTACTCGTCGAAGAAGATTTGTGAAGTTTATTGGGCGCGTATTCAGGTAAAAATGACTTCACATTTCTTGATCCCTTTCACAACTGCAAATGTTTGGTAACTTAAAGGTGGTTCTATAGAGATATGACAATACTGGCTTTGTTACTTCTCACTCCCAAATATTAGCACATTTTGACTAACTGGATTTGTTTTGTTTGAAGTCTTTTATGTACATACTACATTTGTGCTTTTTTGTTTAATGATATTTGATTGAATTTCAGGGCAAGGAACAATTGGTGAAGCATTTCTCGCAGTCGAAGTTTATATGCGACACTGATGAATATCTTCCAGTTGTTTTCTCCCCTCCGAGGAACGGTTCATCTAGGTTGACAACTCCAATGACTATTGGCAAACTGGCTGCAGGAGGTCCTTCAGTTTCATCACTCAGTGACGCAACCAATTAGAATTTTAGCAGCTGTATATGTTGCTCGAGTCCTCCAAAAAATGCTAAACATCCCAGCATTTTTGGATGAGCCGAGCAACATTAGAAGTGTCAAAAGGGTTTTATGTTGTAGTGATACATGTCCAGTGTTTTTATTTTCTCCCCGGGACTTGAGGTTCTTCGATGATCCGGGGTGAAATGGAAACATTGGATTATCCATCCTTGGAAATCTTAGGTTCTATGTTTAGTACTGTATACCTAAGAATGTTGTTTGTTAGTTTAGTAATTCGTATTGTATGATGTTATGAATGTTGTTTTCTGTTTTAGTTTTTAGTGACCAAGTCTTATATGTAGTATGTAAATGTAAGGGGGCCCTTTTTTTCTCAAGGATTATTATAAATATAAGATGGCCTCTAATTTAATGTATTTTCTAACTGCTTTCTTTCTCTGCTGTTTCTTTATTATATCATTAGTCTGTCTACCTTCTTTCTCGACTGTGTGTATGTAGGAGGTTTTGTGCACCGGGCTGTCCGTTTTGGTAAGAGTTCCCTCTCTATATTGATATATATACACACATTGTAAACAAGAAAAGACGCCTTTGCGCCTTATGTAATGTAGGATTAAACTACTCTTACATTATACATAGCTAGCTAGCAGTAGCAAAAGCTAAACTTACTCTTACATTTTATTGCAGAAGTATTTATGCATGCATTTCTCTGCATTTGTTTATCTTGCTTGAGATAATTGTATAGCTTCTTGATCATGTGTTGAGTCTTCAGCCCACATAAACTGGCGCGACATGAGCGAAAACTGTTGATTTCTTACTTCTTCAAGTTGCTCCCATTCTGCCCATCTTTCAGCTAAACCTACACCCTTCAGCATTGTGATCACTTCTGCCATTTTCGGACGATCCTCGGGTGAACTTTGGGTGCAAAGCAATGCAACTTGAAGGATTGTCTCAACTTCTTTTGGATCATAAGTATTCATGTTTCCATCCACAATGTCACTGAGCCTTTTTTCTCTTAGTAGTTTCTTGATCTGTAGGTTTTTTCGCGATAACAGAGTCATAATAGAAGCAAAAAAGGAAATATAGTGACCATTATAGGCCATCACATTTGGTACTAACTCTGAGAAGAGTTGGGAGTAGGACTTACATGATCCAGCAGTAAAACATCTTCCTCTTCTTCCAGCCGCGAAAAATCAATTGCACGTTGCCCTGTGACAAGTTCTAAAAGGGTGATGCCATATCCAAAGACATCTGTTTTCTCAGATGATTTTCCAGTAGACAAGTATTCTGGAGCAATGTGTCCCATTGTTCCGCGAACTTGAGTTGTAATATGAGTCAGTTTGGTATCAACTAGCTTTGCTAGTCCAAAATCTCCAAGAACAGGTTCAAAGTTATCATCTAGGAGTATGTTTGCTGCCTTTAGATCCCTATGAATGATCTTAGGATCGCAATGCTCGTGTAGGTACTCTAGACCATGTGCTGCTCCAAATGCTATCCGTCTCCTCGTTGCCCAATCTAGAGCTTTCTCTCCTGGCTTTAAGTCTGACGAGGAGCGAAAAAACCACAAATACAGACTCAACACACCTATCAAGAATGTCAGAAAAGAGGTTTGAGTGATAAAGAGCATACCTCTTAACCGATATGCAACGCTAAGATTCTGCATAAACGGATAGACAAGAATTCTCTCAGAGGATGTTGTGCAGAACCCAATCAAACGTAGGAGATTCCGATGAACTGCAACACTGATCAGCTGCACTTCCCTCAGAAATGCAGCCTCTCCACCAGGATTGTGGTAATCAGTGAGTCTTTTCACTGCCACTTTGGTGTTGTCTGAAAGATAGCCCTTGTAAACTTTACCAAAGCCTCCTTGTCCTATGATGTTGCTTTCACTGAAATTGTCGGTTGCGATCTGAATTTCACGCCATGAGAACCTTCTTAGTTGTCCTAATGAAATGTTACGCTCAATGTCACCTAAAATACAGATGGCATTTGAAGTTGTTTTGTTCAGTACAGAAAAACCATATACTCTTTTCTGTTGAAGACAAGCATATACCTTCCACATCATAAAATCGATCTTGTTTGAGTTTACGCTTATAATTGCATCGATATGTGACGATAGCCCCAACTAACAGAAGGAGGAATGCACCACAACTTGCACCAGTAATAGCAACCTCAAGTTTTGGTCTTCTGCTAGAAACTGTTGAAAAGAATATCACTTAACAGTTACCATTTTGTTCGCTAAGAACTAAAAGATGCATTTTTTACAAGACTATTAACCTGGAACAGAGGATATGGAATCACAGTGTTGCTGAAATCTATTGCCACAAGCAAGATGAGTTCCTGAAAAACTGATTACGACGTACAGAATGATCGTTAAGGAACTAAGTCGATAATAATTGCTTCAAGTTGAATAATGCAATCATGAGAAACAAATTTTATCAGTTGAAGCAACGTAAAGTTATGTCTATATGGCCTATAGGTCACGGGGTCAAACTGTGGAGTAAGCTATTGATGCTTGTACCAGGGTAGACTATCAATGTCACACCCCCATGTGTTGCAGCTCTTTCCTGAACCCTGAGTGAACGATGGGATGTTTCGTGTATTAGGTTGCCCTTTTTTAGAGCTCAAATCAAAATGGAAAAGGCTTGACAAGTTGGAAAGAAAGAGAATAAATGGTGACATTACTTGTATGTTGGTATTGAAAACAACTGCTGTGGGATATCTCCAGTCAGATCATTGGAGGCCAGGTCCCTGGGAGAGATAAAAACAAGTAAGAACTAATTAAGTTACCGAATATCACTCATTATATGTTGCTCGGGCTTTCGCTTTTGAAGGATCCGACAGTATTTTTGAAGAGTTTAAGCAACATAGGCCTCGATTCAACTGAAAATTTTTGGAGAACCTGACACGCATCTGTTGCCATTTTTGAAGAGTCCGAGCAATATTCCTTGGTACTTTAGGAAAAAGGAGTAAACAATGAAACAAAGAAAAACAAGTACTTACAAATGTTTAAGATTGTAGAGCTGACCCCAAGCTGGTGGAATAGGGCCATTGAAACTATTGTTTGCAAGATTCAAGTTCTGTAGATTTGTGATGTTGCTAAGGTAATCAGGTAAGGCACCAGATAGATCATTGTTCTGTAAATCCCTGCACAGTTCCATTAGCATTTTAGCAACATTCATTTTTCCCTGAACGATGGTAATATTTCAGGTAGGAAAAGAGAACAACCGATAATATGAAACTCAAACAACTCGGATACACATTAATACTAAGTGTAGTATACTTACAAGCTAACCAAATATTTCAATTTGGTTATCGATGGTGAAAGTGTTCCCGAGAATCCATTAGAACCTAAGCTCCTGTTTGATTACAACAGTAGTTACGTCTTAGTTCCAAACAAGTTGAGTTACTTAAAACAGAAAGGAAAGAACTAGTCTTACAGCGATATGACATTTCCATTTTTACATGTAACATGAGACCAACTGAAACAAGGAGTCACAAAATTAATGTTCCAATCTCTGATTCTATTGTTGGAATCATTCAGAGCCTTCAACAACTCAATTAAAGCATGACCTGAACATATGATTTCAATACAGAAAACAGTTATCGCAGCACATTATTATGGTATAGTAACACAAGCATGGATATGAAAATTTCATGGATTCAGTTAAATCCATACCTTCAACATCATTATCATTTGAGGAGAGACCATTGCTGCAGAACAGTAGGAATATCAGCAAGTTCAAGTGGAAATTTCGGAACGAAAAGGCTTTGGACATTGAATTCTCTCTGTCAACCATAGGAGAGCTTCCAAGTGATCCTTCTCCTTGTTTCCAATACTCTATACAACAATTATGCCTCAGTCCGAAACAATATTACTCGCGCTACTTCTAATGATAGATAGAAAAAGGTACAAGAGAAGCTGAGGGATGGCAAAGGTACAAGAACTGAATGCTAAGGCAAACTGACCATGCCAACCACTGTTCAACATACTAAAAAAGTATCAAGAAAATAATATTATAACATGTATAGCAACTATTACGCCTCGATTATATGAATCTTGAGTGCTTCATAACATAGTAAACACACCCAAAAAGTATCAAGAAAATAATATTATAATAATTATTAGGCCTCGTTCCCTAACACGTTGAGGTCGACTATATGAATCTTGAATGCTTCACAACATAGAATGAAGTTAGGAAGAAAACTGACCTGGTGGACCTCTAGGCATGGACTTTGAAAGGTGCAATGAAGGATTAATAAGATATACAAGGAAGAGTAATAGTAGATAATTGATGACATGATGAATAGGTGAGATTCAAATGGCAATTGGGGGGTTAGTGTAAGTGTGTTAAGGTGGGATCCACTAAGCATTCAAGAAAGTAAGAATAGAACAATTTTGAGTAGGAGGGGTTGGGGGGGTGGGTGGAGCTAAAAAAGGAGTCTACTTGGTGATGAGTTGGTGGTGAATGAGAAGGCCACTACTAATAACAGGAAAAACACATTGTTCTCTTTGCTTTATTACTTTAATATTCAGATGCTTAGAACCCAAATGCAATCAATGAGCATGATCATATTCTCCTGTTCTTTAAAGGAGAACAATATCTTTTTTATTGGATAATCATCATCCCAAACAACACTCGGTCTTTTGGAGCGATCATAAAATTGTCTTTGTTCATTTATATGTCACAAATTTCTATGTCAAATTAATCAAATATTTATAATGCGACTCTTCTCCGAACTCTGCATTAACGCCCCCACATAACATGCTTCGTGCACTGAATTTTGTCGTTTCATTAATCATATCATAACATTCAAAGGGTTGTTCTAAGGATTATAATATTATTGGAGAATACTTTTTTGTGATCTTGCATGTGAAAAAGTTTAAATCACTAAAAACTTTCTTTATATTTTATCAGACATCACGAGTCCAAGTCGTGAGTATGGAACGCTTTATCTCAAAGTAGTATTTTTCGGCGCTAATCTAGATTAGACAAAATTTCAAATCAATTATCAAATGCTGGATGAAAAATTAGAAAAAAGAGAAGTCCAATGTTATATACACACTTGAGGGTATTACTTAGAAATTCTACAATAATAGAGGGATAAGTTGTGGATTAATTATTTTAGTTTTTTTTTCTTTGAACTAAAAAAGATTTTCTTGCTCTTAATAAACCATTACAATAACCTCTAATATTTTTTGGTTGTTTCTAATTTTCTTGTCATTTTATTAGTACTGTTTATACTTCTAATGGTACAACTTTGTAACTTGCTGATAAATGTGTTATCATTTGTTAATAAAACTTTTCAAAAGGTTCAAAGATGATATAGGCAATGTTTTGCTTTGAATGAAATATGAAAAAGTTGGTCCCTTTTCTTAATTTTTATAAAAGACAACTTTAATACAATTATTCATCATCCTTTTTATCCCATTCCACTTAAATTTTACCATAAGATTGGATAATGGAAGAATAATTGAAAAAAGTCATGATTGTTTCTCCACTTTGTCAATTTTCATAAATACACAATTAAAAGATATGATAATCCAACAAAGATGAGCTAGCTTATATATATCAAATGCCCAAAAATAATTTTACCAATTTTTTTTTAATATATTTTTCGTCATATCAAATATACATTAGCCAAAAGGAGGAAGCACCCAATCAAATTATTGGTCATTTTCTTTTCTCATATTCAAAATGTTAGCATAAAAATAATTAAAATAATGATAAAAATGGGAGTTTATGATTTGTTGAAATTAAATATTTTTTCAACAAATTATAAAAAATTGATTGGAACATAATCAATAAAATTTCACATGTTTTATATCAATAAAAAATAACTTTATTGCATTTTTTAATACTAGCTAGTCTCTCTCCTCTTCTTATTTGCTAAAGCTTTTATTTTCTAATGCAAAAGAATTAAAAAAAATAATAGAGGAAAAAAAAAGTAAGAAAAAGCTTCTCCTAAAAGCTTATGTTAAGAAAAAAGAAAAAGGTTTTGGAGATTTTGACAATACATTTTTCTAGACATCATGACCTAAAAGTAATGTATAATGTTGTATATTAAAAATTTAAATTAAGTATATGAAAAGTTAGGCATTTATCCTCTCCCTATAGCATCTTAGATATGGTATTTGGTTCCAAATTTCCAAAGGTGCTATCACAAGTGTGTTTATACCCACCATTTTTAGTTTCTTTTTATATAATTCCTTATTCCATTAATAAATGGAGAACTTAATTTAAGGTCAATGATCTGCTTTTTATATATGTGATAGTACATGTGAAGTTAGACGTGGTGAATTTTGCTGAACACAATAATATAGTAGTGTAATTTAATATGTGATGTTTGAAAATAATAGAGCACACGTTAATTTTAAACCTATTTCGTGGAGATAGAAAATTTATCTTGAAAGATCATAAGGGATAGTTGCAATGTATTTTATTCATTTAATGCTATGAAATGCATCATAGACACTAATAAATTGAGCGACTAACTAAATATCTTAACAGGACTAATATATCTTGCCATTTTAATAAAAAAAATCCCCAATTTCCATGTATATTGAAGATTAAATTTTTTTTACGAAATTATAATATCTCTATCTTATTTTAACGTTCCTCAAATATGGTCTTGAACTCTCTTGAGGTCTGAAGTTAAGCATTCACAAAGTCCAAATTCGAACATGACCATCTAAATTCTTCAATTTTGAACTCAGAAATTCCTACTTTAACCTCATAAGTTTGAAGTCAATTTTGATACGGCTAAATTTTAAATATTTCTATAGATTTTGACTATTTTTTAAATAGTAGTACCAAAATCGACTATTTGAGCATTTCGCCCATAAGATTGGCCCATAAGTTGAAAATGGTGACCCAAATCTGATAAGACATATATATTGGGCTTACTGTTAAGCTCAGGCCCAACAAAGAGAGTTTAAGATACACTGTATACATATGAAAGACAGTTCTTGTACTTCTTTCAAATGTTAATATAGTCACTGAAAACTACAATGTACCAAGGAT
>JAABOM020000092.1:25875967-25888973 GCA_011800125.2 Solanum clarkiae
ATGCTATTGGAGAAGAAATACTAGCCAAGAACAAATTAGAAAATGGCCTTGGAAGCTAATATGGAAAGCCAAAGTCCTCCTAAAAGTTTCTTGCTTTGTGTGGTTAGTTTGTAGAAAAGCTTGTTTGACGCATGAAGTACTACCGAGAAGAGGCAGACAAATTTGCTCAAGATGTTTTATGTGTGACCAGGATGCTGGAATTAATAGCCATCTATTTCTACACTGTAAAATAACTGCAAATTTGTGGAACATATTCTTGAGTATACTTGGAGTGAGTTGGGTGGTTCCCAAAACTATTAAAAGTATGATGAACAGCTGGAAAGAGATTGAAAGAAGAGAATCAGGAGAGGACTGGTGGGAATTGATCCCTGCCAGCATTTGGTGGACATTGTGGAAGGAAAGAAATGCAAGAGGTTTTGAAGATAAACGAAACAACATTCAAAAAATCAGAATGAATTGCCTTAGTCTTTTATATTTTTGGTGTAAATAGGATATGGTTGGGGATATAGAACTTTTTGTTGACTTTATAGGGAAATTGTAAAGCTCTAATAGACTAGTTTTTATGGCCTTATGTTTTTTACCCTTGTGATGTAACTGCTCATGCTCTTCTTTGTTTGGATGATGGAATTATGTGAATATATTGTTACCTGTTTCTCAAAAAAAAAATAGTTACATAAAAAATATTATAAATCACATTAATTAAAAATTGATTATATTTTTAAAATATAATTACGTTAAAAAATACTATAAATCATATAATTATCATTCTTGCTTCATCGTAAGTGTTAATTTAGTCATTTATGTATTTGACTGCTATAAGTTACGGTAAAATTACTATAAATTACAGTAATTAATAATTTGAAAAATTTAAGTACAAAATTACATAAAAAGTACTATAAATCACAATAATTGACAACATAAAAATATTTAAAAGACAAAATTTGGTTGACTCTCAAAATTCTATCAATGTCACACATTTTGGAACAAAGAAAGTAACATATTATTTGAATGACGTAAACAGTACTATAAATCACAATAATTAACAACTTAAAAATTTAAAAGATATGTAAATATTTTGGTTGACTCTCAAAATTATATCTGTTCCATATAAATTGGGAAATATGATGCCATATATTATTTAAAAGTTGTATAAAAAATTAAACATTTACTACAAATCACAATATTAAAAAGTACTTAAGAGATCAGGCTGTGCTAGCACACTATGTCTAGTGTAGTGTACAAATAAAGACCTGTTTAAGTAATTCACCATGAGAGTTTTCCCTTGCTCTGATTTCTTGCTTTCTATGTTCTTTCATGCAGGGGTTGGCATTTCAATTAATAGATGATGTTCTTGATTTCACGGGCACATCTGCAACCCTTGGCAAGGGTTCATTGTCTGATATTCGTCATGTAACTTCTCTGGCCTTGTCAGTTGCTTCTCATATTCATTTACCTCAACTTTGTTAACCTAAAAGGATGGCTACACAGTTTAGGGTGTAGGGAGCTTTGGCTTACTGACAGAGTTGCTCAATTTTTTGTGGATTTCACTGCATAATATATGTTTGTAAGTTGACAATTAGCAGCTATGCCACTCTTTTAGTATCTTATTACCATTATGTTCGTTGTTACTGTACTCTTAACTTTTTACTGCTACTGGCACAACTACTACCAGTACTACTACTCCCACCACCATTACTGTCAACATGGCTACTTTACTGCTGTTGTTATTGTATGATAATTAAAATTCAACTACTGGAAGCGAAAAGTTGAGAGCTTGGTTCTTCTACTTGAATATTTGAACTCTTTAGAATTATTTTCATTAGTGTAGAAGTGTGGTATATACTCTTGTAAGGCTTTCTTTCTCTATTTTTGTTCCAACAATGATGAGTGCTCAAGTGTTTTTTTCCATATATGTTTCCAAAAAAAATTTTCATCTGTGTGCCGTTGTTAGTTTCTCAGACTAGTGCTTCCCGATGTCATATGATGAAAAGTGGATTCATGCTCTTTTAGATAACCCTTTACATGATGTGTTCATTCACAAATTTAAGAGTCATGTCTTAAGAAGGCATTCTCAATCTCTTTCCATATGTATTGAGTTTCTCTGGAATACTTGTGTTTGTAGGGAATTGTAACTGCCCCAATATTGTATGCCATGGAGGAATTTCCTCAACTGCGTACACTGGTCGACCGAGGTTTTGATGATCCTGTTAATGTGGAGATGGTAAGCATTTTTGTGTTCATTTTCTCCAAGCATGTCCATAATCACCTTTGTATTCTTATAAACTTTGTGGTTGGATATCCTTATACCTCTTAACTTGGCACGCTTCGCTGAAAATAATGATGATTTTACTTATCCAAATTATAGAGGTGCTTTTGCTCTCCACAATTTCTATCAAGTGTATAGCTTTAGTTCTGTATGAATCCTTCATTCTCATTTGTGGTTAAATGTCCTCATACCTATTGTCCTTTGAAAATTCAATATTGGACTAATTTGTGATACAACCATCTATTTCAATAATGCCTATTGTAATGGACATAGTTCTGGTTCTCGACTTTGGAAGTTTTGTTTTGTGTTAGATTAATGCCCGGTTACTAGTTTTTGGTGATGTTGTAAATGTGTTGCTGCGACATCCACGTCCTGATTAACTATGGGTTTTCTCGTATTTGGTTGTGATCACTCTAATTGCAGGCTCTGGACTACCTTGGGAAGAGCAGAGGAATAGAGAGAACAAGAGAACTTGCGAGAAAACATGCTAGGCTTGCGTCAGCGGCAATTGACTCTCTTCCGGAGAGTGATGACGAGGAAGTTCAGAGATCAAGACGGGCACTTGTAGAGCTTAGTCACAGAGTCATCACAAGAACAAAATAGGGAATCCATCAGTGCAGCTACACATTCAATTTTTTTTTTCCCTCAACTCAACCCGAAATCCTGGGACAAGATACCCTAACTTTACATTATGATTTTGTTATAGATAGATAATTTATGATTCAATAATTATTCCTCATTCTGTACTGGAAACAAATCTGTAGAGTAAACATTGATGTTTTACAATCCAGTTGAATTACCCTTTTGATACGTAAGGCTATCAACTAGGTGTGCACATTCAGTTTGTTTTTTATTATTAGTATTTGGGTTTTTGTTTTGAGAAAGACAATTCTCAGAAATAAATATACTTAACAAACACATGGCAGAAGGTATTCTGCAGATGGTCGGCTGCTATACTCTTCACTTAACAACCCAACCTATGCCTTAGATTTGAGACGGAGATTAGAATCCGGACGGACTCCAATCAAGCTCTTAGCACACTAATATGCCTATACTAGTCTAGGTGGGGGCATAGGACAAGTCCTAACTCACTCTAACATAGGGAATAATATCATAATAAGAAAGCATAAAACTCTTATTGGATTGTCCTCAAAGCATGATGACTCACCAATCAAGTGAACTTTAGCAATCCAGACTAGCCACGAACGGAATGAGAATGGTCCTTGCACCCTATATACAATATAAGCAAAAGCATGCTTTCATGACCCAATGGCTTAGACGTGACACAATGGTTAGAATTTCAAAGGACTCCAACCAAGTCCTTTAGCATATATAAGGTAAGTAAAGACATCAATGAAAAACATAATATGGAATAAAGTATCAAACGATACTACAAGTCTAGATGGGGGCATAGAACAAGCCCTAACTCACCCTAGCACAAGAAATACGTAACAAGAAAGCATAAAACTCGTATTGGATTGCCCTCGAAGCATGAGGACTTACCAATCAAGTGAACTCCAATGACTCGAACTACCACGAGCGGGATGAGAGTGATGGTCGTTGGATCCTATATTATAATACAATCTAGATTTAAA
Source organism: Solanum clarkiae (assembly GCA_011800125.2). Taxonomy (NCBI): domain Eukaryota; kingdom Viridiplantae; phylum Streptophyta; class Magnoliopsida; order Solanales; family Solanaceae; genus Solanum; species Solanum clarkiae. The sequence continues at coordinate 25,879,829 of JAABOM020000092.1, forward strand.
AAAAAAAAAGTTAGTATATAGGCTTATCTTTTAGGCTTTTGACTTTTAAACTGTTTTAAAATTTTCAAAGTGTTTGGGGAACACTAAAGAGTGCTTTTAAACATTTTCTTAAAGCTGAAAAAGTACCAAAAAAAAAGTCAAAAGCCAAAAATTGAGGATTCTCAACTTATGACTTTTGGCTTTTAACTTATAAGTCACTTAAAAGAAATTCAATCCAAACACCTCTAAGTCAGGAAATATGATAAGAATTTCATTTGAAGCATGAAATAAAACATGAACAAGGCTAATGCAATTTGATAATCATAATAGAAATCTTGAAAAGGGTATAAACTATAAGAACCATACTCATTTGTAAGATATCGACCTTAATTAACAATAAGACTATGCGAGCTGTAAATATGAAATTTGGTACTATCACACTGATAGCAAGAGGTTATCGACAAAGGTAAAATCGATGAGAACATCTTAATATCATAAGCTATATGTGAATCCACAAGTTAGGCTTATTTAGGTAACTTATAGAGGCACGTATTTTAGGACTAGAGGTTGATACTAAAGCTCCCTTAGGTTGATCTTAGATCTTCTAGACCAAGATCCACCTCAAAGTCCTCTTGGTGCTAAGTTAAATACCAACAAAATAAATACATTTTTTTAAAAAAATACATTTTAATAATTAAGTTTATAATCTATTAAATACCTAATTTATATTTGTTTTCTCAAAAAATATCTTAGGTTAAATATCTCATGATGAAAAAGCGAAATGCATTGTTAAGATGAAAGTGTGGCTTACAGACTTGATAAAATATTGAATTAAATAATAATATATAGTTATTTTATTGTTATTGTTAATATTATTAACGGTTCATGATAAAGTTTTTAATTAAAAAAAATCAAGCTTAGTTTGATTGCATTGGGGTAATGCAAATGTTATGAACTAAAATTTAACTTAATTATGAAATATGATCAAAAGAGACTAGAAGAGGAGGAAGATAGTTCGTGATCCAATAGTTGCCTCAATTGTATATATCGTTAAAATTTGAGTCATCTGATCAATGCTTGTCCAATTTTTAAATTGAATGAGTTAAGAAAAATGACTTGCTCAAATATTATACGGACTGAGATGAATCGAATCAAAATGACCTAAATAACAAGTCACACTTCAATCCATTCAATTGTCATTTAAAAACACGACTAATACCTCATATTATAAAATTACAAAATATATTTTAATAAAAAAAATTTCATGATTTTTTCAAATAAGTGAAATTGAAGGAATTAAAATGGGTGGAGTTAATCCTAGCTGGGCCATGAAAAGGCCCAATAGCAGAAAAATGAGGGTTTATGGACTTTTAAAAACCCTAAACCCCAAAGACTAGAACCTTCTACTCAATTCTTGAATTCCTCTGCATATATAAAATCCCAGCTTCATCAATTTCTCTTCTTCCACACAAAGCAGAGAAGCAAATTCCTCTTGTTCAATCAGCAGCAGCAATGGCGAAACGTTTGATCCCCACATTGAACAGGGTTTTGATTGAGAAAATTACAGCTCCTGCTAAAACAACTGCCGGTATTCTTCTCCCAGAGAAGTCCTCTAAGGTAAGTCACTTGTTCGAGAAATTTCTAATTTGTTGAATGTTCGATTGAATTCGATAAATGGGTCTCTTGAGTTTTATTTATTGCTGCTGTTTTTCTTTTGACGGTTGTATTTGGGGACGTATTGGTTCCATGGTAGAAAAGCTTGGGTTTAGAGAACTCAACTAGTTTGGTTTTTTGAGGGGGGATAGTTGAAGTGCTAAATTTGGAGAAAACTTTAGGGTTTGCTGAGCATTTGACTGATATGGGTCCGAATGAAGCTGATGAAATGTAGAAGATTTTATTGGTTGGTGTTTTAGAGTTCTATTGTCTTTGACATGCATTCCAATTTTAGCTAAAGTTGGGATCTTTCAGTGCTTAATCAAGTTGGTCTTGTGAATTTGGAGAACATAGTTTGAGAATTTGTTAGAAAAATATGTAGTTTGAGGAACCTTTACTTTATTGAGCATTTGAAACTTGGCTGTATCTGGCAATATAATGTGTTTAAGGATTCCATAGGTGGAAGAAGTGCTAGATTTAGAGAACATTTAGTGTAGGAAAACTTCTGATTTATCAAGTATCCGAACGAGATGGGTTCGAGTTGGGAGGAAAAATAAGTGTTCATGTAGCCGAGCTCAGAACTCGACATACTTTGATGGGGATTATTCTGCTTGAAGAATTTGTTGAACATTTGATTGATATTGGAGATTTGCATGAATGATTATAACTTGTCTTTGATTGAGTAGTTGTTAGTGTTCTAAAGTGGATATTTCAGTTTTAGCTAAAGTTGTAATGTTTTGGTGGAGGCTTAGTTGATTGATTGATTGAGTTGTTAGTGTTATATTATCTTGGCTATGTAACCCATTTTAGCTAAAATTTTGATCTTTGGTGGGTTTTTTTTTCAAGTTTTAATCGAGTCTGTGTTGTGAATTTCAGCTAAATTCTGGTAAAGTGGTGGCTGTTGGGCCAGGACTGCATGACAAGGCAGGGAACTTGATCCCAACTGCTGTCAAGGAAGGTGATACCGTCTTGTTGCCCGAGTATGGTGGTACTCAAGTCAAGTTGGGGGAGAAAGAGTGAGTGCACTTTGTGATTTGGCCTTGTATCAATGCAAAGTTTAAAACTTGATTCATTTTCTGAACATTCTTGATGATCTTGTGGCAGGTTTCATTTGTACCGGGATGAAGACATTTTGGGAACACTGCACGACTGAGCATCTATATCATTTGAGTTAATTCACGCTGTTGAGGTCTATTTAAGGGGGGGTGGGGAGGGTAATTTCAAGGATGTTTTTGGTTAAGTATTCGAATTGTTGACAATTGTGTTTGACATCTAATGCAATGATAGTTGAATAACCTTTGCAGTTGTGTTGTTTTAGTGTTGAGTTGTTGAAATCGCGGTTAACACATTATGTTTTATGGCAAATACTAAGGTGATCAGTTGAAAAGTGAAGACAATATTTCTCCTTTAAGCTTCTGAATCCAGCTCTTTTTAGGGTATTTTGGACCATATTGCTATTCTTGAGTTCATTGATAAGGGTAGTAGTATAATAAATGGAGATTTTAGCTGTCTTTTATGGTTGCCTAAATTTGGTGTGCTCCTTTATGAAGATGTTATTATTGGTGGCTGTGGCTGTGAGTATTAATATGTTGCAGCCTGTGATTAAAAGGGTTTGTGGAGGATTTAATGGTTTGCAACCTTACATTCCTTTGGGGTAGAGAAAGAATTGAAACTCTCTCTTTTATTAGAAGAACTTATCTTTACCTTTATGGATGATAATGGTCCTAATGAAGCAACAACTAACAGGATTCTTGAATTTGAAAGGGATGTATGAGAGTCCAGAACAAAGATTATCTAGCACAGCTTAAACTGTCAATAGCGATAAGTCGATAACATAGGGTTTCGAGATTGAATTGTACGTAGATTTTGTCTTTTATCTTGTGGGTGGGTTATCTTCGATAGACGCTTCATTGTTAGTAGATGATATGTTTGAAACTATCTAAAGGTTCTATGTAATTTTATACATAAAACATAACTTGTTCAATCTGGAATTAGTTAATTAATAACACATTTGTATCTATTTATTGAAAACAACTATTTATATCCTACCATCATATAATGTGACAATAATAGGCTAACTACTCTGCAAAAAAAAACATTTAGATTATTAAGCATTTTTTGAATTTTAATTAGTTTGAAAATGTTCTTCGGTCAATTATATATTGCACTTTGCGTATCATTTTATATGACATTTTCTTGTCTGTTTTAAAAAGAATGTCGCCTTATTCTAATTGGAGATAAATTAACTTTAAAATTCTTTTTTTACTCTTAATAAAATGATTTTCAACTACATAATATTTAAGAATGATTTTAGGTTATAAGTTTCAAAAAATTTTCTTTTATTCTGTGTCAAGTCAAATAATATGAGAAATATCAAATTCAACCCCTCAATAAAAAGTCAAATATGGAAAATATATATAATCCCACCACTTAAGGTAACTGAATAAAAATAAATCTCTGTATTATGTATTCAAACCAAAAATGTAAGGAAATTAATTGAACTTTATTCCTATATTGTTGACTAAACTATGAGTAGATATTACAGTATTAATTTTTGTTTCCCATACTTGCATCAAGCAAAAAAGGTAAAAAGTTGATTATATCCCCAAAAATGAAAAGGAAATAAATATGAATGATATATTCTTTTTGACACATTTCCTGACCAATCACAGCTGTACACGTCATCAAACATGTTGTCATGGTCAACTTTTTTAACATTATAAAAAGACCTCAAATTTATCACAACCATAAAAAAATTATTTCATTACACTAGAGTGAAAATGAAAATGCAGTGGAGTGGCATTTTGGTAGTTTTGTGTGTTGTTTTTTCAGTTTGTATAGCAGAAGAAAAGGAACAGGTGGCAACATTAGACCATACAAATTTCACTGACATTGTCACAAAGCACAACTTTATTGTTGTTGAATTTTATGCCCCATGGTAAGTATTTCTAATTCCGAAGTGAATCTAGGACGAGCTCTTAAAAAATTTATGTATATATACATGTTAAAAGATTTAGATGTGTGACTTTAAATTCTGAATTCGCTGTATGTTGAGGAGGATTTTTTTGGCTATCTTGTTGACTTTTAGAATTTGTTTTTTTATGTTGAGGTGGATTTAGGGCAAGTTTTGTTGTTTTTTGGCTAAAACTGATGTATACATATGAAAAGATTTAAAATGTATAACTCTCTAGATTCTGAATTCGCCTTTATCCTTTGCTTCTAGTTAGGATTCAATTAAACTCTTGTTTTTTGGATATATATACGTGGAAAGATTTAAAATTTTGTAACTCTCTAGATTCTGTATTCGCCTTGTGTTGAAGAGGATTTTGTGTTTAAGGTTGTTGTGTGAGGGGTTTTCGAGCATATTCCAAGAAAATGTATAGCTTTTAGATGATCTGACACACACCTGTTTATAGTTATGAAGAGTCGGAGCAACATAGATCTCAATTATTTAAGAGCTTTTGATTTGGAAATCTTATAGTTCATTTCAAATATAACAGGTGTGGACACTGCAAGAAACTTGCTCCTGAGGTACTAAAAATTTGTCATTTTTTTTTTGGTTGCAAGTTATATGATTTGTGACAAAAATGTTGTTTGTTTTTCAGTATGAAAAAGCAGCTTCAATTCTGAGCAGTCATGATCCTCCAATTATTCTAGCTAAAATTGATGCAAGTGATGATTCAAGCAGAGACATTGCTATAAAATATGAGCTCCAGGGCTTCCCAACTATTAAGATCTTCAGAGACGGAGGAAAGAAGGTTCAAGATTACAAAGGTCCTCGCGATGCAGATGGTATCGTTGCTTATTTGAAGAAACAAGCCGGTCCTGCATCAGCTGAAATCAAGTCGAAAGAAGATGTTGCAACACTTATAGACGAGAAAAAGATCACTGTTGTAAGTAGATGTTGAGTACGTTATATTTTGGATTCCCTTAGTAAAAATCCTGGCTACGTCTCTTTCAGGTTGGTGTATTTCCTGAACTCTCTGGGGAGACATTTGACGAGTTCATAGCATTAGCTGAGAAACTAAGAGCTGACTATGATTTTGTTCACACGGTTGATGCCAAACTCCTCCCTCGAGGAAAGCCAGTCGATAAGCCAACTATTCGGATCCTTAAGCCATTCGATGAACTCTTTGTTGACTTTGAGGTTGTATATACTTCCCTTTATGATTATGTGGTTTGTTACGGACGTTAACCTGACACTATTCGCGTAGGATTTTGATGTTGATGCAGCGGAGAAGTTCATTGCACAAGTTTCTGTTCCTATTGTCACTATTTTCGACCAAGAACCAGAAAACCAAGTTTATGTTAGCAAATTCTTTAAATCTCCCAATACAAAGGTACTCAATGGACAAGTTTATAACGTCTTTAACGAGTTGATTATTTCATTCACCATGAATTCGTGATATGCAGGTGTTGCTTTTCGTCAACTTTAGCACTGAGCTCGATGCTTTTCAGTCCAAGTATAAGGATGTCGCTGTGTTGTACAAGGGGCAGGGATTGAGCTTTCTGTTGGGAGATGTTGATGCTGGTGCTGGTGTCTTGAATGTTAGTAACATTGTCTCACGTTATTAGATTTGCCAAATGACTATATAACGACACACGTTAATGTTTGATTTGATATATGGATCGCAGTACTTTGGACTGAAGCCCGAACAAGCACCTCTGATCATAGTAATGGTCAAGGGAGATGAAAAGTATCTCAATACACGTGTTGAACCTGATGTTCTTGCTTCATGGTTGAAGGATTACAAGGTACTTTAATGCCCCACCTTGAGAAACATGTTCATATAGTTGATCAAACTTTACCTTTCTCGCGTGGTTGCAGGATGGTAAATTGAATCCATTTGTAAAATCAGAACCGATCCCTGAGGTTAACAACGAGCCAGTGAAAGTGGTTGTTAGGGACACTCTCCGAGACTTGGTTCTGAACTCGCCCAAAAATGGTATGTCTGTCAGTGTTAAATACTTAGACAAATGCTCAGTTTTCTGAACTAATAGCTTGTTTGGATCGATCTTTTTTCTTTCCACCCCCCCTACAATAGTACTGCTAGAGTTGTATGCACCTTGGTGTGGCCACTGCAAGGCACTAGCTCCAATCTTGGATGAAGTAGCTTTGTCATACGAAAAAGATTCCGATGTTCTGATTGCAAAACTTGTAAGAATATAAGACTCGAATTGCTTTTTAAACGAATCAATATGTTAAACATTCGCGATATACTTATCTGTTTATACTGTTGTAAATCAGGATGCAACTGCAAATGACATTCCTAAAGGTGAATTTGACATTAAAGGATACCCAACTTTGTACTTCAAATCTGCTTCTGGTAATATATCTCAGTATGATGGAGATGGAACAAAAGAAGCCCTCATCGAATTTATTGAAAAGAATCGCGATAAGCCTGCTTCTCATGTCAAACCAGATTCAGCGAAGGATGAGCTATAAGTATGTACCTCTGTTGGATTGTCGATAGAATGAACAAAGGTAAGTTGTGATATATCTCTAATTTTTTCTGTCATTTTCAGGTTTTTGGGATTTTCTGTCTCCATGGAGGACTCAAGTTTTGTTGTGGATTTGCTGCTTTATGTTAATGTTCTGAGTTTAGTTATTACAGTAAAATGGTTATGTATCAGTTGTAACTGAATCTTCGTTATAATCATCAATTGACAAATCCTCAACTTAGCATTTCTAGTTTTCGGCTATGTTGCTCAAACTCTTCACGGTTGCTATTTAAGATTATCTCATCACAGCTCTACATGACAAACTTTTAACTTTTGCTGACTGCTGTTTTGTTTTCTTCTCCAACACCCGCCCCCACCCCCTCTAAAATATTTTTCTTCTGTTTGCTTCATGTCAAGTAGCTGGTTCTTGTATGTATTTGCAACTGACTTGCAAACAATTCTTGCTCATTGTCATCGACCGTTTTATTTTATATGATACTGTTTCAAAAAGAATGATATATAATCTAACATGATATGTTTAAGATTACAAAAATTTCAAGACCTCGCAAAACTCGAACTCCGGAAACATCATCTCATATAACATAACAAAGAGAGTTTGCCAAACTTTTTCATAGCCTACTTTATGCTACGCAACAATAGCACTTGGACTCTCTAAAATATCAGATTCAACAGACTTGGCGATATTTTTAAAGAGTAGAAGCAATATATATATCATCACGGCTCTAAAGCAGTAACAGAACTTTAGTAAAGAAGTCAACAAAAAGATTTTAGTAATCATGTCACTGCATAAATAGAAATGAAACAAAAAAAAAATGCTCATCCTATCATAATCTAACCTAGTAATTAGTAGTTCCAATACTCACTACTCATGACGTCTTATCATCAGCATCTTTCTTCTTACCCCATTCATGAATCCTCAAATGAAGTTCAGCAGCAGCAATCAAGAAATGAACAGCTTGAACTGGTGTCAAAATCTTCAATATCTCTTTAATTGTCCTTAACCTTAAATCATCAGCTTTTTTCAACAAATCCAACAAACTTTCCTGTTTATTACCAATATTTGTCTTGATGTTTTCCTCTTGTTCATCAACTTGTCCTGTTTCTTCCCTCATTAATTCACTCACAACATGTGATAATTCAACCATTGATGCATCTGCTACACTTTCTTGAACTTTAGCCAAGTTTTCACTCAACTTTCTTTCTTCCCTTATGGTCTTACTTTGTAATTCATCAATTTTTCCAAGTTGATCACCACTCAAATTTCCCAAATCACCTCTCGTAAATCCTCTAATCAAATCATGAAGATTAAGTTCGAGCTGTATACCTGATTTTGAGTATAACAAATGAAAAGCCATACTAGGCCTCCATCCTCCAATCCATAAAAATGCATCTTCAAGATTACTTCTCCATGAGGGGTGCAACATCCCTAGAATATCACGATTAGCGTATCGCGATTTCTCTCTATAATATTCTTCATAATGTTTCACCACTTTGTGAATTATCGATGACAACATCATCTCGTTGTTGTTGTTGTCTTTCGAGGCATGTACAAGCTGATCCAAATCTTCGTTTTGTTTTACAAGCCATGACTCAAAAGTCTTGTGGAATGATTTCCCATTTTCTTTGCTACTACTCATCATGGAAACTTGGTTTATTTAATGGAAACACAAAATTTGATACTTTGGGGTATTAGGGAATGTCGTATTTATAGAGGCTGAAATATATTATTTATTAAGTTTCATGCACTTTTACTTATTCAATGTACTAAGAAATCCATATTCTTTCTATTCTACTTCAATTTAAAAAAATAAATAAGATTGTTCAAACTTATGATTTAAAATAATTTTAAAATATTTATGATTTATTAAAAATGAAAAAAATTAAATTATTTTTAATTATAATAAGATAATATTCTTTCAGATGTACTAAAAGAGAAAAGGCGCCATATAAAATGTGAAAACAATTTTAGTAAATCACATACTGGTTTGACCAAACTTAATAAATTTTGCTCAAACAATATATTTATGTTAATAAATTAATTAAATATATA
>JAABOM020000092.1:25889073-25899921 GCA_011800125.2 Solanum clarkiae
GTGAATTTTGAATAAGATGATTTTTTAATTTTTCCTTAACCTCATACAATAACGATTCTAGCTATACTTCAATAAACCTACAGAATCCTTCAATACCAAAGTAATATTGAACAATTAAATAAATATTTTTATTCTTTTTCTATAATAATCTAATTTTATTAATAAAGTAGAAGAAAAATATAATATACATAATTTTATCTTTATCTGATAGAGATAAAATTGTTTAATAAAACCAGAGCAAAAGAACCAGTGGGCTATATGAGCAGTAATAATATTGGCAAATCACATTCTAAAGGGTCTGTACACTTTAATTTATTGGATTATATATCATCATTATTCATCACTTGTGATATACTTCAAACTTTTTATTTTTCTTTTATATACATCTCCTTTTTTCTTTTCTTAAGTGAGTTAATGCACCGGCGGTAAATAATAATAATAATAAAAATACTCCTTTCGTCTCATTTCATGTGGCACTCTTTTTTTTATTCATTTCAAAAAAAATATTATTTTACTTTAATTGAAAATAATTAACTTTAAAATTTCTCTTTTACTCTTAATGAAATGATTTTTAACTACACAAATATCTCAAATAATTTTAGATCATAAATTTTTAAAATCTTACTTTTTTTTTTAAACACTATATTAAATTAAAAGATATAACATAAAATAAAATAAAGAAAGTAATAAATAGAATTATTTAATTTTTGTGTAGCTCATATTTTACAACTTGCATGCATGTATATTAACATGGATCATCTGGAAACAGCCGCTTTATGTTTTTAAACATAGGAGTTAGGCTGCGTACATCCGACCTCCCCTCACTCCGCAATGAACGGGAGCCTTTTGAGGCACTGGGGTATGTTGTTGTTGTTATGCATGTATATTAAGTAGTATGAAATTTTGGACCACAACAAGTGGGTTTATTATTAATTTGGATCGATTTTTGTGCCAATGATGTCTTTTGTATTTCACCACTAGTTTTCTTATGCAAATTGGACTTAAGTTGTGGGTTTCATGCAAGTCAGGCATTGATTAATATCTGTTATTTATTTAAAAATAAATAAATATTTTTTAATAAATATCTTTTTTATTAGTAGTTATAGCGATATATAATAATATTGCATGTAATATAAATGTAATGTAGATATTTAAAAAATATAATATGTATATATTTTATAAATAATTCTCTGTAATAGTATTAAAATAGTATTACTTTCTCTGTTTTATCTTTACTTGTTTCCTATTAATTTGATATAGGAATCAAAAAGTAATAAATGATAAAGGTAATTTTACGAAATTACCTTCTGAATATAATAAATATAGAGTTGTAGACATTGAAATTTTTCATTAAGGTTTCTTGGAGGCTAAATCCTACTTCATGCCTATATAAAGGGTATTTATGTTCCCTTGAAAAAGCATCTCAAACATCCACAAGGAGATCAAAATACTCAAAATCGTCCTATTTTCGAGAAATACGTCATTAACGGCCCTCGAATCATGAAGAAATCTCGTGAGAGAAGAATCAAGGGAGTAGAAGATTTGTACTCACATGCTTATCAATAAAATTTATTTCTTCACGTATTATTGCAATTTATTTTTCATCATATTAAAATATGTTGCAAACAAGTGTCTTGAAAATGTAATAGAAAAATGACTATAATTAATGATAAGGGTAAATTACAAATTACGTATAAAACTATATAGTGGACAAGTATTATTGTACATCCCGAAATAATATAAGGGACAAGTAAACAAGTGCAAGTATCTGGAGAAAAAAATTGTTATAATTATAAAAGGTAAATATTTTTTTTAATACAGTATATCCATGTAAGTTTTCCTTTTTCTTATTTAGACAGCAAATTAAATTTTAATATAATTTTAAGATATTTTAAGTTATTAATTATTATGATCTGTAGTTTTTTTTTATGTAATTTTCAAATAATATATCTTATTTTTCTTATCCCAATTTATGTGACAACGATATAATTTTAAAAAATTTAATTATTATGATCTATATTACTTTTATGCCTCATTTATCCCTATGTATGCTATATTGACTCGAGAGTCAAATAGACTTTTAAATATATATTTTTTAATATTTTAAATTGTTAATTATCTTATTTGTTTTCTTTTTACCTAATTTTGAAATACTATAAATTACTCCCTTTATTTCAATATATGTAGTATATAAGAGTCAATCGACTAAATTAAATAATATATGTTAATTTCTTTTGTTTTATTTTTATATAACATCAATAAATTAATTTCAAAAGTTAATTAAATTTTATATAGATATTTTTAAATACTTTAAGTTGTAATTATTATGACTTGTAGTATTTTTTAATATAATTTTTTAAATAAAAATTAAAGAAATTAAAACAATTTTTATATAAAACTCCAACCGTGGGCTTTTTCCGTTTGCGTTCTATGGGGGGCAACTTATGTTTTGTCTTTCATTTCATTTTACATAAATTGCTCCAATTGTGTGCTACATATATTTTCCAAAAATAGAAACTTTTTTTATACGTCATTTGGTAGACTTTTTCCATTAGAGCTTTCTACAATATTCATGCCAATTCCTTTTAAAAAGTATTTTTCATTTTACTTCATACGATTAAACACAATAATAAATCGCCGTATATAATTTTTTGACTATAAAATCATGTCATTTAAAGATTACTAAAAAGTTTAAAGCGCAAGTATCGATAAAAATAATGAAGATTATTTTTAAAAAATTAGACTAAAAAGAAAAATGATCGTATAAAATAGAACAATAAAATTGACTAACAAAGATAAACTAAAAATGCAAATTAAGTCAATTTTTGGCCGTAAGAGAGCGTCTTAAGGTGAAAAAAAAAATTCTAAAATTCAAGTATCCACAAATATATAAAAAAAAACGTCATTATTTTTGGGAAAAAATAGAAGAGAAAGACGGTTATAGTGTAAAATAAAACAAACGAGCTATGCACAAGTATAAACTAAAAATGGTTCAACTAATCTTCGCAATAACATAGTCAATATAATTTCCAGGAACAAAGTATGAAAAGGTCAAGATATATACAGATTTTTGCTCAATTTTTTTTTTTTTGAGTAAAAACATTATTTCAATATATCCTCGATAAGATAAACTAATCTCTAAATATAATAAATAGGAATCACAAAAATAATCATTAAAAAAAAAATCGTACTGTTAACCTAGTACTACAACTAATAAGATGATGTACTCATTCAAGGTGCAAGTTGCACTTTGGCCAACTCAAATAGAAACAACCATATAATAACATGATGGGACCTATCTCTTTTTTAGGAACTTTCTCAAAGGTAGTCAGTCCTAAGTTCTCAAAATATCCTCATTTAACTTCTTCCTTAAGGAAACACAACCACCCAAATCACAAAACAGCAAGTCTATATCCAATGTATGCCATCAACTTGAAATCAATACCATCAAAAAATATTTGTCCTACCTAAGAAAGGAAAAAACAAACCGTGATGTATGGCTATGGAACATTTAGTATAATTTCACGAGTGAGATCGAGAAAGAGTGGTGATAGACACGACTCAACAGATGTAGCATAAATAAGTAGCCATAGTATGTCATGTTGTAAACAATGAAATACCATCTAAAACAATACCTGGTCAATGATATATACCTTTGTTAAACCACAATGAAATCTTCATGTTGCAAAAGTTAAGGGATTCCCTATTAGTAGAAGAAAACTGTATACATTGTCTTGTGTCCTATGTCTAAAAGATCTTTCACTCTTTAGTGTACAAACGTTTTCCCTCCACACAAACTACTGGTTAGAAGAAAAGAGTAAGAAAAACAAAACAAAACAAAAGAATGTGAATGACTAAAGTTGTGTTTGTATGAGCTGAATGAGGTCAGACTATAAAAGTGAAAATGTTCACCTGAGGTGGAAAATCAAGAAAGTTGGAGAGCAACTTGCTGAAGAAGTATGTTCTTTTGAGCTGCAGTTATGAGACCTTTACATTCAGCATCCACTAGAACCTCTGTCATAATAGCAGCTGCGTGACCTCTAGGCTCGTTGGATCCGGATGCCTTCTTCAGCATGAACATCTGGAAACGGTACAGGATGGAGAATTAAGAGGCCAGATTGAAAATATGAACGAAACATCCAATTTGATATAGAAATTTCGACTTGAGTTTCAGCAAGAAAGACACCATAATTTTCTTAACGTAGATAGTTGGATTGTAGTTCATGAATGATACTGGTAAAATCATCAATCAACATGTACATGTCTATATCAATCAAAGAAATAATATTGCCCAGGGATTAGTTTACAGGAAAATTACCAAGCTAGTGTAGAGCTGGGGCAACCAGAACAATTTAGGGTTGAAAAACTAGAAGAATGGGCTTAGATTTACAACCCATTTGGTGAAGTCCAATTTGTAAGTTCAGCCTTAGGCAGTCTTTAAGTGCAAAACCAGAATAAATAGATGCAAATACCGTTGTATGCTCTTAAAACAAATAAAGACAGGCATTTTGAAGTATTAACAGCCCAACTCTTGTGTAATTCCTCTTGAAACTGCATAAGCAAAGAAATGTTTTACCATTCTTAATTCTACTGTTTCAGAAAAATCCACTTAATCATTAGTCAGAACTCAGAAGCAGCCTTTCTACCTCCAAGGAGTAGGGTAAGGTTTGCATACACTCTACCCTCTCCACACCCCGGGATTTCACTGGTATGTTGTTCCTTTGTTGTGTTATCATTAGTCAGAAATCAGGCAAGATACATACAAAAGGTTCCAAATTGTGAAATAATCAGAACCTGCTTTATTATTTATATACAATGTTCTGTCAATTTATTGGTAAATCGACCGAGGAAGTTTATTTACCTGTCCATCATGTGTTATTTCTATACAACCCGGTTTTTGTATGAAAGGCTCCCCATCAATTTGGACAGGGAAAGGACTAGAAGCATGTATCCTTACAGTTCCCCCTTGGGCTAGCCTCCTCGCTTGAGAAAGTCCAACCTAAAAGAAAATAATTGTAAGAAGGATAGTGAAAAAAAGATTGAAAAGCAGTAATAAAATGGAAAAGGTGAAGAGCAGACTTGAAAGCAGCAGCTACTTTGGTAATATCAGTAAGTAGCTGAAGGAGAACGTGTTCATTCTTAAATCTGGACGTTCAAGAGAATACTTTTAAAGAGTAAGTGCAGTGTGGCAAACAGTTAGAAGCTTCTCTATACAAAGTATAAGAGCAAGTCACAAATGCTTATATGTGCTGTGCATGTAAAATACTCTGTCCTTAACTTAAAAATGTGATTAAGTTTCACATTATCATTATACTAACAGCAAAAGAAGCTCTAAGTTAAAAAAAATCATGCATATTGCATATTAACTGCTTCCTGACAAGCGTTATTTTTTATATTGCAGAACATCATCTATGAAAGCTTACACAACATGAAGCAATGCAAAAGCAAAAGCAATAGTTCGAATTTGATGAATAGATAGAAATGGAAGCACGAGGAAACTTTCCATACTTGTAGCTTGCCAAGGTGCCATGCTCCAGAAACACAAACAACTTCAAGTCTTTTGTCATGCATCGACTGATGGTTGAAGTCATCGTCATGCTCAAACTCATTTTTCCACAGATCAACTCCACCCATATAGCTACCAATATTTAGCACAATCAAGCCCTCAGTATCCTGGTAGATTATAAATAAGGGGATCGATTAGGAATTAAAAACATGAAAGCAAGAAGCAGTTTGATTTCCAGATTTTGCAATGTGTATACCCTGGGGATCTCTATGTCCTTCCCATCAACTTCAAGCCATACTTGCCAAGGTAAATCTGCACAAGTTCTGTCCATTATATCTCTAGCACCTTCTCTTGCATATCGCAATTTATTTACAAACTGTAGGAGAAGCTTGATTAGACACACACACAACACAAACAGTAACAAATGGAATTTAACTAAAAAAGAATCATAGTAAAGCACAGTGATATATTGACAAGAAGCAATAAAACCCAATCATCTTCAACGATGTCCATTGAACCTTTGTCCATTGTTTTTCTATGCTATTTCTTAGGGAACACATATGGGCCACTGGAAAGATTATTCTCAAGGACATTTAAATAAACATTCTCATGTAGCTCAGAGATCACCCAGGCTCAAAATGGCATGTTCATACCTGACTGTTAAACTTCTCAGGGTTTTCTTCCCTGTAGATATGAAATTGATATGCAACCTTTGCATCACATCCTATACCTGTTAAAGAAAAGATTAATTAGATAGATAAAAAGGTACTAGTGACTGGACAAGGCAGAAGCATCTAGAGGCATTACATTTTTAGTGCACTGCAGATATTACTAAAAGGCAGGTCCAAGCATCACAGCTAAAAATAAAGAACAAAAGGATCTTTTCATTGATTCAGGGCTAGCATCATAAATCCCCTTCTCCCATCCAAGAGCATGCAAATGGCATCCAAACCCCAAACCAAATAAGACACAAGTCACAATGTGCAAGCAGATGAAAGACTTATACCTTAGGGGTATAAGTACTAAAAGGCAGGTCCAAGCATCACAGCTAAAAATAGCAGAACAAAAGGACCTTTTCATTGATTCAGAGCTAGCATCATAAACTTCTCCCATCCTATAGCATGCAAATGGCATCCTAGCATCATAAACCCCCTTCTCCCATCCTATAGCATGCAAATGGCATCCCCAAACCAAATAAGACACAAGTCACAATGTGCAAGCAGATGAAAGATTACCCAAGTAATTCAGCATGAACTTTGATTGCACCTTAGGGGTGTCATAGTCAGATTTTTCTTCAATTATGTTGACTTTCCAACGATCAAGCATTGTAACAGCAGCATGGTTCAAATCATGCAGAAAGGGTCTTAGACCACCTTGACCTTCGACCATCGCAAATCCACCACCCCATTGCAGGACTCTAGACAAATCATTTCCAGTTCCTAGAGGAAGAACTGCTACTGGTGGAGGCGATTCAAAGTTATGCCGCTCAATTGCATCAAGGACCCAGGCAACAGTCCCATCACCACCACAGACCAAGACACGGAAGTATTGCAAGGTACTAAATAAATCTAAACCAGCTTCAGGCCCTTGGGACTGGCCAAGTTCAAATACCTGCATTTATGAAAATGAAAGCCTTATGCAGTTTGAACGTTTAAACATAAAGACAAACAGTTTTCATGACAGATAGATCACTAGAGGAAAGGAGGACAACTGTTAAAAGAATCCCCTCCTGTAATTTTCACTAGATTAGAACTTCCTAATACAACAAATGACAGCAGAACTTAGATTATTTCAGTTAACAAAATGAGCTCAAAATAAGGAGGAAATTGAGGATGGTGATAGAACACATTCTAAATGAAGACGAAATGTCAGAGAGAACGAGCATTTGTGACTTGGAAGCATGAGGTTCATCAGCCCAAAGCAAAAGATAGGGCCACACTACTAGCTTAAGTTAAGAGCAAACTTGAGCCATTCAGATAGTGTTTTAAGTACATTTTTTATCATTTGTTCATTAGCTAATTATTCCAGTTATTTACTTCTAAAATAAAGCTGTGCGTGGGACAGCTAGTTATGCATGATTACTAGTTAACTCATAGCCTTAAATTGAAAATTCACCTGAACAGGATTCAACAGCATGTTTAGTCTCCTTCTCAGAGCAGGACCATTTTGAGCTCCACTTTTAGTGTTTATGAAAACCAAAAGAGGTCTAGCATCCTGAGGCAAATCCACTAGTGCATACTTCTTAGATCTGCCGAAGATTCTATTTTCCTGGTTGTTCCAGGCCAATGTGTTCTGGCTACCTTTTCTTACACCCAGCTTGTTACATTTTACAGAGTAACCATTATTGTTCTCACTGTTGGAAATCTTCAAACCCAACAGGGATCTGATCAAATATTCCAGAGCTCGCTTTGCAGCAGAACTGCCTTGCACTTTACCATTTATGAGTTCATTTCCATGTTTGTTCCGATGACGCTTTCTTCTGGCGTGCCCTTTTTCTGCCAAAGAACCTAACATTAGACTACCTTTTGTTTCAGCTTCTACATCTTTAACATAGAGTGGAGAGAGAATAAGCCTCCTAAGAGGACCCAAATCACAAATATCACCAGATTCTTCAGACATCTTGCCATGGCACTTGACATGTATCAACCGTTGACACCATAAACAATACCAAGTAGGAGATGCATCAAGAAAAGGAACACCACAAGGTTCATCACAATAGAAACAAAATGCTGACATCTCAGGATTCTCATCCAAGTTAGTCCATCTTTCAGACCAATGGTGCCGCACATGGCATAATCCGGCCTGTGCAACACATTTGCAATCCTTTGCAGCAAACTGAGAACAACGAAAATGGGCTGCAACACCACAAATAGAGCAACGATGTACTGGAGAATCTGATGCAGCTTTTGTACTTAAGTTATGTGGAGAAATAAGTGATGAGAGGCACACACTGCATGTGGATGGCTGTACACGATAAGCAAAATCTTCAATCCATGTATGATGGGAAAAGGGAACCTTTAGCTTCTCCCACGCTTGCTTCTTTGCTACAGCAGCAGCTTTAACCCAATTGAGAGAGGTCTTCCGTTGCCACTTAAGAAATACATATGTAACAACCAAGAGTCCAAGAGATACAGTAACCAACCATGCGAAGATATAGGAACTAAAAAAGTCTGAACTGTTCAGCAGCCTCAATAATGAAACACCGGTATCAACCATTGTTAAGCCAATGTCTCATTATTCTTTTTCAATTCCTATAAAAAGCCTGGAGGCTATTCCCTATGGTGCCAATTCTGGAAATTGAAACCTTAACCTACCAAAAGAAACTTTATTCAATTACAAAACAAGATAATAAAAGTAAAGAAATTTTAATAGAATAGTATAGTCGTATGGTGCCGAAAAATATTCAGCTACCTCCAGAAATATATAATACTCTAAAAAGAATATAGTCTCCAAAGATAAATGTATCCATAAATTATATGACAATTGATGAGCAAGGCTAAAGGACAACACATTGCTACTTCTTCAGTCAAACTGATTTCCATAGGAGAACTATTCTTTTTTTTTTTTTGATTTGCACCGGATGTCCAAGTCTCTTTGAGTCCCGACTAATCCCTGGGGGGCACAGGCCCTCGGCAAGGAGTTTTCCGCAAGTGCACCACAGTTAATTCAGGTTTTACCCAGTCATCGGAGAACTATTCCATCAAATGATATCTTAGAACTGAGAAGAGGTAGGTGAATCTAAACATGACAAAATATAAGAATATAGGTATTTTAAAAGCATATAAAATGAGGCCGTCTTCCATAAGGACAAGTTCGCTGTTGTAAATTGTAATGAATATAATCTGATCTCACTAGATTCTAAGGGAACGCTACTGAATAAATCCAAGCATGCATAATGGAGTTTTATTAGGTAAAACCATACAAGTAATATCTCACATATAGACATGCATTAAAATAGTGCATAAGATTGAATTCATGAGTTATATGGTAACTCCAAACACCCATTAAAAAGAAAAGAAGCAAACTAGACTAAATCTCACTCCTCATGTTTTTCATTCACAAAATCATAAACCCACAAAAGGTAGTTATCTCCACAATCTCACCAACCCATAAGAGGATGGCGAATGAAAAAACCAACATGGCTTGAAGTAGAATTCGCAAATCACCATGTCCTGCAGCATTTCATGAATTCCCAATAATTCCGCACTTTATAAATCAAACACTGCCCAAATTCACAATGGCTACAACATCATCATTATATCCAACAAAGTACCACAAATGGGGTCTGCATAAGTTGACAATGGCTACGACAACGTCAAGTCCAGCGTAATCCCACAAGTAGGGTCTGCTCAAATTCCCCATGGCTAAAACCATAACACCATACACATCCTAATCCCACAAGCAAGGTCTGGCCGGATTCACAATGGCTACAACCATAACATCATAACCATCATAATCTCACAAGTAAGGTCTGCCCGAATTCACAATGACTACATCAACAACATGATACCAAGCGTAATCCCACAAGTGGGGTCTTGCCCAAACTCACAATGGCAACTTCAACAACACGATTGTTACCCAGTTTAATCCCACAAGTGAGGTCTTCCCAAATTCACAATGGCTACATCAACAACATGATAGCCAACATAATCCCACAAGCGGGGTATTGCCCAAATTCACATTGACTACATCAACAACATCATGTCAATGAAATCCCGCAAGTGGGCTCTGCCCAAATTCACAATGACTATGGAAATTACATTCCCAAACAACACAACCTTGAAATTAAAGCATATTTATATCAAAAAAAAAAAAACAGCTATCCAAAAACAAATCTCAATATTATATATTCATACAAACAATATCAGTTCATATCAAATCAATCAGAAACTAGCTGGGATCAGCCAAATGAATCCTCAAATCAACAAAAAAACAACTTCAGATCTACAAATCAAAATTACATACATACATGAACATTGCTCCAAAATACATTATATCAAACCAAAAAAAAAAAAATCAAAAATGGAAGATCGTGAACCTGAATAATCGGCAAAATGGATTTGCGGAGATGAGCTCAAAAATCGACATTGAATATTCACAGATCAGAAAATTTCTGAAGAATTTGTATTTATACGTAAAAAATGACTAGTTTATTCGGAAGAAAATTCTCATATATTTGAATTTTAAAAGGGAAAAAATAATAAAAAGTAAAAGCAACGCGTTTAAAGGCGGGACTTTATTTTCTAGAGCTACAAACACGGCTTGACTTTATAATAATAATAATAATAATAATAATAATAATAATAATAATAATAATAATAATAATAATAATAATAATAATA
>JAABOM020000092.1:25909207-25926347 GCA_011800125.2 Solanum clarkiae
TATCACTCACTTGTTATTGTCAAATCTAAGGGTATAGGGAAAGTCTAAATCCAACAAGTACACTGCTCAGTAACCTGAGCTTTACTTGCCAGTTGTGATTTTTATTTTGCCAATGTTTTGCTTAACCTATGTTCATTTTGCCTGCTTGTAGCTATTTTTAATGTTTTTGTGTTCCTTGTGGAGTTGGATCTATTTGTTAATATGCATCTGTGTTAGAGCTGTGCATGAGAAAAAGACTGCATCTGTGTTGAAGGTCCTGTACTGAATATTGGCTTGTCTTTTTTAGTAGTGTCAACATAACAATCTTGGGCATTTATAAGTGGGTTAAATGTTAAAGTTTTAAAGGAGCAAAGCTGTCCAGACTGCTTCTGGTTTGGGTTTTTCTACATGAAATATCCTATGGTGATAGCTTCAGTGCAGTTGGCCCTCAAAATCCTCCTTCTAAGTTGTTCTGGTTCTGTTGCTTAGATCTTTAACTGCTGCTCACATTTTTGAGGTTGTTGCTTTTTTTTTTTTCTCTTTCTGAAATTTTAACTCCTTGCTCTCAGGCCCTATTTCTGTGCAGGATAGTATAACTCTAAGGTGTTAGTCATACTTAGAATGTGTTCACATCCTTTTCTTGTTAAGATCTCACTTCAAATTAAATGAAATAAAGTCAAGCCTTCTCAGTTAGTTGTATACTTAAAAACGGGGAAATCTGTCTCTATGCTTGTCTTACTACGTTTCTTATGAATATGAGTTGTTGTTGGTATAATACAATTGTGTATCTGTAGGTCATGTCAACTTGTGCTCGTTTTGCTTCAAAATGTAACAAGGAACCTTTGTCCTGAAGTCTATTCTTCCCTAGCATCTTTAAATTTTTTTTCTTTCTTCAACTTACATTAGATACTGATTTGTCCCTGTTCTTAGCCTTTCCTGTTCTTTAACCAGTGAGGACACGATGTTATTTCTCAAAAACATTCACAACTTAGCCCGATAGTTTGGAATCTTTATATGTCACAGCTTGTCCTTTGAGTTTGCTACCATGTCTTTGAATTGCAAGCATGTCATCATACGAGATTAGCCTGTTAGTATGCCGACGGAGTTGTACGCTCTTGTTTGGATCTCGTTCATTTTTATGTAGTCATGTGTGGCTGAGATCTTGTCATTTTAAATCCATTATGCTGAAAGTTACTATGTTGGTTCTAATTCTTGAAGGTTAATTTAGTAGATTTTCAAGTTTGTTATCCTCGTTCTTATGTTATAGTGCTTGTTCTGTTGTTAATATTTAATTGAGCACTATTTCCGACTTTGTTCTGTTTGTGGTATGTTTATTTTGGTACCTTAATCTTTATCTTTTTCTTGTGTTGCATGTAAATTCCATCTGAGTCCATTTCGGACTTCCACCTCCTCATCCTTCGCATTTGTTGGGCCATGGAGGCCCAAACCTCCTCCACTCCGAGTCAGTCCAAATTCCAAAAAAAAAAGAACCTAGTACATCGGTCTCAGAAGGCGAAAGTTATAATAGAAGTTTAAATGGGACAAAGGCCCAAAAGCAGCAACAAAGATTCAATATGGGACAAAGGCCCGAAATCACTTCGACTCTTTTCTTTTATTTTTATTTTTGTTTATATATTCGTATTTATTTGAAGGCTAACATTGTGTGCTATACTATTGGTTCGATCTAATTGAATTCCCCAACGTTGAGACCATTTATGTTATTTTATTTAAATTCATTCTATTTGGAGAAAATGTGTTGCATAAAAATATAAAAAATAATGATAAAAAAAATAAATATGTGATTTTACACTTTAATTCAATTTTAAACTTGGTTAATTTTTCTTTCAAAGTTTTAGTCAATTGATTTTTAAAATAGTCAAGTCCAGTCAAAGTATTTCAAAATTAATCAATTTCAAAATCAGTCAATATTTTCAAGTCAAAGTTAGTCAAATTTCTTAATCGCCGGACAACCGCATTTAGCGGCCATTTCGAGTGCGTAAAACCTTCTCGAAATGGAAATGTGAACCCGAACCCTTTCTCTGGATTTTAAGAAGATTTTTCTGTTATGTCTTTTTAAATGTCTTTTATGGTTTCCTAATTATCTTTAAAATTAGGTGGCGACTCTGTGTCTGTTTTCCTTTCAAATTTCAAAATTGGTTTTTCTCAAATTAAATGAGTTTTAAACCGATTTATTTTTGATTTTTAAATAATTTTCTATTTTATTTAAAAGTCGGCCATTTTTTGGCATAACA
The DNA here is from genome assembly GCA_011800125.2 of Solanum clarkiae. Classification (NCBI taxonomy): domain Eukaryota; kingdom Viridiplantae; phylum Streptophyta; class Magnoliopsida; order Solanales; family Solanaceae; genus Solanum; species Solanum clarkiae. The sequence goes on from JAABOM020000092.1 coordinate 25,911,439, forward strand.
GTAGTAGGACATAAATTATTAAATATTATGATGCAAAAATATAGACTTGTGGTCATTGAAAGAGTTATTTGTTTTGACGGACAAAAATTAAAGAGCAACACAAAGTGCAAACCAGCCATTCCGAGGGCCCAATTTCGATCAAAAGCCTTATAGGCCCATTAATGGCCCAAAATTAAACCAAAATTATGCAAACAGAAAAATATGAAAAAAACATATATAAAATTAGTGAAATCAATAAATACTGCCTCCGTCTCTTTTTAGTTGTCATGTTGCATTTTTCGAAAGTTAATTTGACTATTTTTCACATTTAATTAGATTAAATCAATTTGATATTTTAAAATAAATATTTAGATATTAAAAATTATATGAAAAATATTATTAATTGTAACTTTTTCATATCAATATGATGAAAATACAGCTTAAAATATTAGTCAAAAAATTTACATAATTTGACTCTAAAAATTAAAATTGCAACAAATAAAATGGGAGGAAGAGTTTAGATAAATTAAGTTATTCATAAAGTGGTTAGGCAGTTGAACAAGCATTTCTAAAATAATTATTTAGGTGATCAAGGCAGGTACTAGTATTACTCAACTTATTAATTATTTTTTGTGTAATTTTCCTCTACTTATAATATAAGAAATTATTGTTGTAGTTGTTTTGACTGTTATAAATTGATCTTCACCATATCCTTCTTAATTTGTAGCACTTAATTATCATTTCTCATTTTTTTAGTCATTTAATTTTTATTTTATTGTACTAAAATCACTAAATACAAATAGCCACAAACAAATTATACAAATTGGCATCAAGTTTTATATGCTCAAATGTTATATGATTCTATTGATATGGTATTTAGTAAAGAAATACAAAGGAAAAGAATAGATAAACACATCAAAAATTCATAGAGACGAAGCCAGAATTTCAACTTTTATCTGTTAATATGTGTACACATTTAACGAATTGCTTGGTACAAACACTGTCTGAGTTCTAGTAAACTGTATTTGTCCTTCTAACTGCGTCTCTGAAGAGTTCCATAATCTACAATATGGTATGATTGTAGATCTATTAAAATGGTATAGTGAAGAAATACAAAGGAAAAGAATAGACGAACAAATAAGAAGTTCATAGAGGCGAAATCAGAATTTCAACAATTTTATCTGTTAATATGTATACATATTTGATGAATTTCTTAGTACAAACACTGTCTGAGTTCGAGTAATCCTAGTAATCTTGTATCTGTACTTCTAACTTCGCCTCTGAAATGTTCCATAATCTACAATTTATCACATTGTGTTGGTACAAATGATAAAGTTTCTTTATCAAGATCATGAATCACCATCATATTTTGTTGTTGAACATTTCCAAATATTGACATTCCACTTGAACTTCCCATAGCTAAACAAGCAATTCCCATACTTGAATCAGCAATCATGTAATTATCAGCAGGCAAATCCATGTCTGCACCTTCAAAATGGAAAATCAATTTTGGAACTTGTATGTTGTTTGTGTTTGATGGCAATTTGAAGCAAAGATCTAGCCCTGTTGAGCTTGAATCGTCCACCGGAAGGTTTATCTGCATGTTAATTAATTTCACGTATGATCAATCAACTTTATACATGCTAACACTATGTAGTATTGGTTGTAGTCGGTTAATTGAGTGGCCATGGTTAACTGGCTATATGAATACTCACTAACCATATTGACTAATATTTATATAAAATAATAGTAATAGTTACTAATAGGCTTTTTATTTTCTAACGATATAAAGTCTAATCGTCACAAAACTTACAACAAGCAATTAAGTTTTATTTACTATAACAGTAAAGTCGTTGAACCTTATTCACCATAACATTTACTATAATAGTAAAGTCGTTGAACCTTATTCACCATAACAACAAAATCACGAATTATATTCTATAACATTCAAGTAATTGAAATTTACATATTATAACAGTAAAATCACTGAACTAAATTACTCTGTATAATGATTAAAACCTATCTAGTAATTTGAATAATTTTTTTTAACTCTACTATTGTTTATAACTATATATATGTGAGTTCAGTAAGATATTTACCTGTGAAGAAAACTCTTTCTTGAGAAGACTAAATGCAGTTTCTTCTAAGTATGTTATGGTTGTCCCAGAGTCAATTATCATTCCTCCACTGCCATCTTTGTTGAGTGAAAATGTGGATTTCTTGATGGGCAATTGAGTATCCCCAACAGATATTCCTTCCAATGAAAGATAGTAAAAAGATGGTTGCGTCGGGTTTTTTACTAATGGGGTTGTGATGATATTTTGGTAATCCTCATGTGCCATCGATCCCATGAGAAGCGTGCTATCAGAATCCTCGTTAATCGAAGTCAGACAGTAGGAGAATTTAGACATGTGGAGTTGAGAGACAAGAGATAGTGGACCTCGCCCGAGGCCCACTAGGCCCGCACCTTGACTAAATCCACTACCTTCATTGTCATTTCCACATCCAAATGCAACATTTGGGATTGAAACTTCACCAAAAGTGAATGTTTCACTAGCCAACAAACCTTCACTTGATGAATAATCACCATATGTGTACATATACTCACAATTACTATCACCACAAGAAGACATTGGCAATGCTTCACAAAGTTTATTAGAACATGAAATTTTTGAAAAAGTAGATGATTTTGATGGATCAAAAATTGGTGTGGATTGGTCAAAACACTCTTTACATGGCTTACATTGAGTCCAAATTAAGTCACTACCAGTATCCATAATTGCATTGTAAGACTCACTTGGTGTACCAATTGATATTTGCATTAAAAACTCACCATTTCCTGCATGAATTGTCGACTTTAAATCATTTGATGATGATAAAGTTGCCACTAGGCTTAATCTTTGTAATCTTGATTTCCCTCTTGCCATCGCGCGTTGTAAACGTTCAAATTTCGTGAAATTTCCACCTGAATCAACATGTTTTAGGGTCACTTTGAACCCCTTATTATGGTTCTTGATAACATCCCTAGATGTTGAATTTACTTGCAAAGCAAACAAGATTGATGATACAAAAAGAAATAGGATGAAATAGGGAAAATTTGATGAAGCCATATATATATATTTTGGTGATATAAAGATTATAGAATATGGAATATTTGTGTGAATATATATGTGACAAACACTAAAATGAAGAAAAAAAAGTTGGAGATTGAAGTGGATATTGAGCAATTTCAACATCAAAAGTAAGGTGAGATATCAACTTAAAAAATTACATCACTAAATGGTTGTTGGAAATGACAAGGAAAAAATGGGAAGTGAGTCATATATTTTTTATTTATTTATTTATATTTGAATTTTATGTAGACAATGTTATAATTAACAAGCAATGTGGTTATCATTATTCTACAATATCATAATAGATAGTGTAGTAATAATTCATGAAATTAAAGTACTTGTTTAGCCTTCCTTCAAAGGAAGTTCATAAATCGAGTACAAGTCAATAGATATATTCAAAGATTTAAAGTTTATGAGTTGAAATTTAAAATTTCATCATAACTCATTTGATTTATCGAATTCAAAGTTAATTAATTATTTAATACATATACAAAATTCTTATGAACCTGTAATTAACGCTCTATATCCACCCCTAGTGGAAGAATGATTTATTTTAAGAATGATTTATTTTTTCATTTTAATTATAGGGACATGTACTTTTTTCTATTTAGTGAACATAAAATTTCCTACTAATGGGTAGATAGGAAAAATAAATGATAGCTAGTGTTTATTTATGAAACATTGCGTTACCAATTTAGGTGCAGCATCTTAAGTAGGTAATTGAAATAACATCAAACCACTTAAAATAACATACTACCTAGAAAACAAAATGTTTTTTTTGTCTATCTAAAAATAATGGCCTTATCTTATATAATTAAAAATAATTCAACTTTCAACAATCTCTCCCCTTACTGCCTCGCTCAATGACTGTTGCCATATTTAAGATTATAAATTTTAAATTCTGTGTTCTAGTTGAATACCGTCAGATGGAACTGATGAGATGATCTTAGAAGAAATTAAATCGGATGAAGTTGGTGGACTAACTTTTTCATTAATTTAATGATAATAAAAAGGTGGAGTTGTTTGCTTGTTTTGTTCTTGAAGTATTGTTGAACTAAAGATTAAAAAGTTATGCCTACATATTGAGTAGGTATGATTATTGAACACAAGTACAAAGACCATTGCTTTGTTCAATGATACATTTTATAACTATTGTACACTCAAAAGAGTAAATTTTATAAAGCATCAAGTTATTTATCCTGAATTGTATGATATTTTTTCTTTGCCAAGTAAAAAAAAACTTGAAATATTTATTAGGATCAAAAGCTTACCATCATATCAAAAGTTGTAGCCGCTAGTAAAGACGCAACTTTATTTCTTAACCAAGTCCACCATGCAAGCGTTATGTTCGATCATGACTCCGACTCGACTACCCCAGCCTCCTCATGGGCCTTGCCATAGGTAGAATATTAGCATTAACCAATAGTATTTACTACCATTCTTTACTTACAAATGGACTTGGCAAATTTTGGTTGAGTTGAGGCCATCAGTGTGATTGGAGTGTCCAAACAAATTTCTAAAAGGGTATCTTAAACTTTGGTAAATTTCCCCCTTCTAACAAGAGCAAGAATATACCATGACTAAGAAATGGATTATTAGTCCAACTCTTGTGGCAACCAAGAACAGAATCTTGCATAATTCCATAAGATCAAAAGTTGAGATTTTTCATTTTTACCTATCTAGTAGCAGCAAAGGGAGAGAATATCCCATAGCAGTTCTAACAAATACATATTGGACTAAATTCAAAAAAGTCATGAACAAACTTTCAATAATCAGATTATGGCTCTGTTTGTCCCCTCTAAGTTTACAAAATACAGTGATTAACAGCATTAGCTATGAATTGAAGATGGTAGAAATTCTTGCAATTGCAGAAACCAGCAATGGAGACTTTGAGTTTGAGCCATGGTGATATCATGATATCATTTCTGCTTGGCACATCCATGTTTGGCACACAATGCCGAATATCTTTATCCAAAATTACATATGAGCAAGAAAATCGCTATAGAGTGTGCTTTTATAGACCAATCGAGTTGGTCCTCGATTTATTTTTGCTCGAAAGTTTCATCAGATTTTCTTCCTCAAGTTTTTTCCTTACGGCAGCCTCCTCCTTTTGTCTTTGAATGAGCTCTAACTCCCGGAGTCGCTCTTCCTCTTTTCGCTGTGCCTCAAGAGCCTCTCTCCTTTGAGCCTCTTGTACCCTCCTTCGATTCTCCTCAAGCATTTTGTCCAGCTCCTCTCTCTCTTTTCGTGCTTTTTCCTGCATAATCCAGTGTGCTATTATGTAAGGAACAATGCCATTGAAAGGTTCAAAGATTTGTATATTTAGACAAAGAACATGAAAGTTTTAACCTCAATGTGAGGAGAAGACAAGAAACTATATTGGAATTGATAAAAGAAACGATTCATGAATAGAAGAAAGCTAGTCGATTCACTCGCTGAAGTTGAACTAACAAGTAGAATTTCACAGTTGTTGTAAACAGGAAGATTTGTGGAGTATATCAGGTTCACAGGACCATGCCTAACCTTCTGCAAGAGAATAGTGCTACTAAGTTACGAGTAGAACAAAGAAAGTTAAACTTCTCCGGCTTCCTTCCTCATCCGAAGTACAACAACAACAACATACCCAGTATAATCCCACTAGTGGGGTCTGGGGAGGGTAACTTGTACGCAGACCTTACCGCTTCCTCATCCGAAGTAAACAATTAAAATACTTATCTTTTGGCAGTAAGGAACATGTTATATCTTTCATATAAGATCTCATCAAGATACGATCACCAAAAGAAGGAAGTTCACAAGCAGTAATGATTAGTAAATATCAACAATGGCTATTTTTTGGCTTTGGGGTATGATGGAATAAAGCAAAATGGCTCTTTAAACTGTCTACGGTTCTTTCAATTGTAAAGTAGCAGTTAGTCAATGCAACTTTCGACGCTCATCATGGGTCATCCGGAAACAGTCGCGCTATGTTTTTAAACATAGGGGTCAGGCTGCGTACATCTGACCCCCCCTTACCCCGCAATGGGCGGGAGCCTTTGAGGCATTGGGGTAATGTTTTTGTTGTTGTTGTTGGACAAAGAATCAATAACCAGCCGAAGAGAAGCTTACTTCTTTTAGCCTCGCCTCTGTAAGAGCAGCCTGCTTTTCTTTCTCCAGTTGGATTTCAACATCTTCAAACAGTTTTCTATGACCTTCTTCTATTCGTCTCTCTATTTCCAGCTTAACTTCCTCTGAACTTAACTTTTCCTCGACCCTTTTCCTTATTTCTTCCTCCAATCTCCTTGCAGTTTCCTCTTCTAATTGCTTGAGTTCTGCCTCTAGCTGTAGCCTGAAAGTTACTCGATTAGTTCAAAATATGGAGAGCACATGAAGTAAGAGTGTAACAAGCAAGTATGTTAAGCAACACACATGCTGCACAATACAAAATTCAAGTATGTTAAAGCAATAAGCATGCCACACTATGTATCTTGAAATATGACGCCCTGGAATGCCAAGAAATAGCACTAATGATCAAGATATAAGACAAAAATCTACATCACAATGTCACATTTTTCAGAGGGCTTCAAACCCACAGACTATCAAGCCATAAACTCATCTCTTAATAACCCTACATGCCAAGAGTCTAAACTAAGACACTTTTGCATAAATATGTCAACAACATACCCAACATATGTTGTTTCCGATAGACCCTCAGCTCAAGTATGTCAAGCAATATATAAATATGTTAACATGAGCACTAATTTCGTAGGACATTCCAGATAACTCTACAATGATATATAACCACAAAAGTAGATATCACTACCCTTTTCAGAATGTGACATAAAAAGATACAACTACTGCTTGGTACACATACACATGATCTATTTGCTTATAGTTTACTTAGTGTTGACTTCTTTATCTTAAAGACTAAACCAACCTCCAGAAAGCAACAACTTACAGAAGCTTACTATAGTTGAGTACTTGGGAGCAACTTAAGAAAATAGACTATGGCCAAAGGAACATCATGACGGTATCACATCTAACAAACCTTTTCTTTTCTTCTTCTTCTTTTTTCAATTTTTCAGCAGCACTTTTACGCTCAGCGGATGTAAGACTAGGACTTCGAGACTTGGGTAAAGGAGACTCTGAGGAACTATGACTTCGTCGTCTCCTGTGACGCCTAGTTATTGGGGACCGGCTTCTTTTGTGCTTTGTAGCTGGTGAACGGCTCCGACGGCGGTGAGGGGTACCAGAGCGACTCTTTCTCCTGTGAAATAAAACAACAGTAACCAAAAATGAATAGATGTGATAATGAGAAGGACAAAACCAATTTCAACAAAAATGTGCTACTAAAATACAAGCTATTCTGTGTGGTTCATCGTCACAACCTTCTCGTCACAGAAACGTAAAATTCCATTGTTGAGTTGAAATATAGCAAAGTAATATGAAAACAGAGACTGATGCACGACGTCTACATTATCAGAGACTCTTCTACTTCCTCTTTCCCACATTACTAAATCTGAGGTTTCTTCTTTATTCTTTTTCGGTAGGTACCAAATTTGAGCTTTCTCACAGCTGAAAAATCAAAATACATGACTGGAATTGAATTTACAATTATGAGAATTGGTTTAAAGCCACTAAAATTTGAATTATCCACAAACAGAACTGACTCTTATGTGCTGAGGAGAGTTGTTTTGCTGATGAGAATTGAAGTACCAGCTGTGAGTAAATCTGAAGTGAGAATATGCATGTATTTTCTTTACATTGAAACATATGGTTATTTGCTTAAAACTATATCCGGCAAGTGATTACCTTGTAAAAAGCTGCAGTTTTAAGTACAACTCTGGCAGTCCTAATTTCTGTTCACACACAATTTCCTTTAAAGCAAACCTTGTTCTACTCACTCTCTCTCTCTCTCTCTCTCTCCAAACTACAAGGGACAACTAATGTAGAAGAAATTGCTAAGCAGTTCCAACAGATTAATATTGTTACATGAATGCAACAAGAAAAGCTACACTAATTTCAACTTCTTCTTTTGAGAATCATGATATCGGGACAGTTTGCGCAAACCTCAAATTGCACAGGGGGCCAAATTATTTTCATTTAAGTTTGTAACCACACTCCATACAGTTGTAGAGAAAAATTAACAAAAATCGAACCTTTTCAACAAGACAGATATGCAAGTTCATATAGATTAGCAATAAAGCAAAAAATTGCAAATTTCAACAAAAAATAGATGTAAATTCATGTGTATATGAGCTGGAAGGCAAACTATTACCTGCTGGAATACGGTGAGCGGCTTCTGTCACGTCGGCTCCGGCGGCTGCTGCGACGGTGACTCACCGGAGATCTAGACCGGGAGTACCGTCGAGAATACGACGGCGACCGGGATATGCTCCGTCCCATTGTTACATACTGAATTTTTGCTCAGTTTCGGAGGTAATAACGAACGGGTCGGAGGAGGATATTTGGGCCCCCGGTCCTTTAGTTATTTGGCCCATTATTGACCCATTGTTTTTGAGCTATTGGGCTTTTTTCACTAATATCCATGGGCCCAAATTTGTTTACAAACCGATTATGAAGATGTTACTCTTACCTCGTGAGATAGAAAAACTATTATTATAAATCTACGACTCAAGAAAAGTACTTTAAAATATATTTAAAAAAATACAAGGTGAAATAAGCTTGGATGAAAATAATAAGAAAAGACAGCCTCATGCTCTATTACATATTCCTAAATTTCTCTAATCGGTGTTCCATTCTATGTATCACTGTTTTCGTTTCAGTGTATTTCAAAGAAAATAACCATTTTCATATGACAAGAAATTAGGTTTTTTATCTTACTTAGTGACATACTTTTTAAAGACACATAAATATCATGATAAAATTTTAGAACTGTAGTAATAAATATACTATTAGTGACAGACTCATAATGACTTCTATTACTTTACTCAAACTTTTTTTGTGTGTCAAAAACAAGTAATAGTTAATCGTGCATTTCGAGCATACTTTTAAACCTCTAATTCTTTCATTTTTCAGTATGTTCGTTGAGTTACTCTTACGAAAAATTGATCTCAGTAAAAATTAACGACGAAAAGTAAAATTGAATGAGCACATTATGAATTCACAACCACGAAATATTATGCTAAGAATAGTAAATACAATTTGTTTATTTTTTTAAAAACATATACATCTAAATTTTGAACCTTTCACTTCATTATATTCTTCAAAATGATTGAAAAGGACAACCTTAGAAAAAAAAAAAGAAACACAACTCACGGATATGAAAGAGACAATAAAGAGTTTAGAAAATAATTTCTATTTAATGTTATAATTTTTGTTGTGGCCATGAATTAAAGTGTGTACGGAATATAAGACATAAAATAAAATAAAATAAAATGAGTCCGTGATGCTCGTTTGTCTTTTATATCCAATAAAATAAAATAAATTAAAATAAAATCAAAAGAATATCTGTTAAAATAATATTTTTATCTTTTCACTTATTGTGCCAAACATGAATTATTTTGATGAATGATCTTGTCGCATTATTCCCATTATTATTGTTGACTAGGGGCGGATCTATAATATTAAGTGCATCATCAAAACGAGTTCGTTTAGACTTTGTATTTGTACGTACAAAAAATTTATGGAATGTAGATAAATATTTAAGTAAATAATAAGTATAATACGTGAACAAACATTCAAACTTGACATTAGATAGCAAGTGATTAAGCATTCATCTTAACTGTCAACTAAACACTCCAACTCGGCTCAATTGTATCTCATAGACACCTGATGCTGACATGACATATGAATATTTACTGAAAATTGTAGTGTTTAATTGTCAATCGAGGCTAAGTTTGAGTGTATGTTTAAGTATTAAGTGAGTTATGAGTTTTATGATAAGTTCAGAACTCATAAACTTCAAATCTTCGTCTCAACACGAGCGTCCTCATGGGATCTTATATACACACAATATAATATTTTGACGAAGAGGATTCAATTGAACATGGAAAATAAAGAGAAATGATAGTTATTGTCACTCTATATAAAAATTGAATTAAATTTCCAAATAGAGAGATAAATGTACAAGTCCCTTTAACATAATATTACAACAGACAAACTTTTGTGTATTTTGTACAAGTGACTTGTGAAACTTAAAAGTTTGTTCATCTAATTGAAATGACTGGAGTTTGAGAACATTTAATTCTAAGAATTACATAAGAAATGAACCTATAAAGCAAGATAAAAGAAACCATAATAAGTAAATTCTTCCTTCTACTTTCTTCACCACCATATCCTTCTTGTTTTAGTACTTGTTCACCACTAGCCAAACACATCCCAAACATGTATTGTAAGCACTTTCCAGAACCAGAAAACTCATTAATCAAGAATCCTTCAAAAGGGTACTTAAAAAGTGACAGATAATGCATCACCATCCAATAATTTGGTATCTCATTCTTTGAAACAAAGTAGCCAGAGAACAATGCACATGATCCCATCATAGCACAAACTAATGAGTTGCCAATGATGAAGTTTGGTACTAAGGCACTACAGCAGACAACAATTGAGTTTGCTGTGTATAGGATGAGCCAAATGAGTAGCAAAAAGTGCATGAATGCCATGAAGTGATTGTTTAAACCAACCATCCAGTATAATGGGGTGGAGAAAAGCAATGCAAGAATCAAGAGGAATGGCAAGTAGACAAGGCTGTTGGCTATGGAGTAGGATGAAACTCTGTAACTCCCACAAGAAGTTTCTTTCATTAGTATTTCCCTTTCTTGCAAGAATATTGGTAGTGCTTCTGTTGTGGTTGACAAGAGATATGTCAAGATGAATGCAAATAGGCCAACTCTAGCTTGTGCTCCAACTAAATCATCTTCAAGATTGTAAAAGATTGATCCTAACACAAGTCCTGAGAGTAACATTTGTAGTGTCTTGAAACCAAAAAGCTCTTTTGTTCTGTATATGATTTTCCAGAACCTGATTGTGAGGATGACAATCTCCTGAAAACTTGAATTAGCAAAGCCAGTACCAGGATGGATAGGCATAGACGACAAAGGGTCTTCATTCATCAGTTTAGATTCTTGAAAGAGTTGCTGCAGAGTGAACTTACCTGAATTCTTGATCATGAGTGCAGATTGAGGCAGCAGTGTGTGGTTCTGTTTCTGGATTGTGTCGATGGATTCGATGGCGAATTCAAGTATGTTGACATGAAGGGGAATGGCTAACCCCAATAGGATCAGCCTTAAACTAAGCTGTTCAATGGTTCCATGATGCAAGACTGTACCATTAGCCAAAAGTAGGATAGAGTTGAACAACTTCATGATCCTGAAACATGGCTGATGAATACTAAGAATTATCGTTCGACCATGAGTAACAGCCATGGTTTTAAGCATGTCAATGATCTGCAATGCTGAAGTACTGTCAAGTCCTGAAGTTGGCTCGTCAAGAATCAAGACTCCAGGGTCATGGATCAGTTCAACTCCAATAGAAACTCTCCTCCTTTCACCACCTGAAATCCCTCGAATTCGATCATCACCAATCCTGGCACCAGCAACATGTTCTAACCCGAGTTCTTGAATCAAACACTTCACCCTTGAGCTCAACTCTTTAGGAGCAAGTTTTAACCTGAGTTTTGCACTAAAACTTAAAGTTTCCTCAACAGTTAACAGAGGAAACAATGTGTCCTTTTGTGTTACATAGCCTGAAATCTTCTTGAACCTTGCTTTATCAACTGGCTTTTTGTTCACAAAAATGGATCCACTTTGTGGCTCAATCTTCCCTGCTAAAACCTCTAAAAAAGTAGACTTTCCAGCACCACTTGGACCAACAATAGCTACAATTTCACCTGTTTTTGCTCTGCAACTCACATCCTTAAGCACATGCCTTGTAGCATTTGGATCATTATCACCCTTTTCAACTCCTTTTATACATCTGTTGTGTTGTTTTCTGCTAAAAAAACTAAAAGGGGTTTCTCTTTTTTCTGTATAGATTGTGTAGTTGATTCCTACTGCTTCAATTTCACAACCTTGTTTCTTCATTGAACTAGCTAACACACACTCACAAATTTGCCTTCTTTTTTTTTTTTTTTTGTTTGTACTTTAAACTCTTCTTGATTTCTGGATTTTGGTATATATTTTGGTCATGAGATTCAAGAAATATTGGCAGTTAGTGGCTGGGAGTTGTCAAATTATAATGACCTCTAGTTTGTATAAGAAAATTTTGTTTGATAGTTTCACGTGAAGTTGTTTTTCTTTGATCATAGGTTCACGTGTCACCATGCATGACAACCTACAATTCCAATTCAATTGGGAGTATAATATATAGACCAAATTACGCCGAGAGATATTAAACTTAAAAAATTACAAAAAATAAATAATTTTTGTTGTATATGTATATTTAGTTGGTGTATATTTATATATCATAATATATATTTAGTGTATAACTCATATATAAGTAATATATATTGTATAGTAGTGTATAATTTCTATAACTTTTGACAAACTATATTGTATAGTCATGTATAATTTCGCTGATTTTGGACTATTTTTTTGTATAAATAAAACATGAATTTTCTTTTTTGTAAACTTTTTACTTTTTTGTATATGTAATTTCTCCTAATATATATTATAGTATAGTATTAGTAATAGTATTAGCAACTGTTGTGATAGAGAGTGATAAGTCATTCCTTCTTTTTTAATCAAGGATTTCGACTTTTAAATCTGGATACGAAGTTTCTTTTGTTAAAAAGTCTAGTCATGAGCTTAACATTTTCTGTTTAATATAAAACTTTTCTATATGAATCTGAATTAAAATTAATCCCTAATGCAAGTATATGTTGTGGCTTTTGATATTTTACTTTCCCAAGATAATGTTAAGTATCCTTGCAACTTGGGAGCTCTTTTATGGCATATATTTGTCTTAATTTGATATTTTAACCCGTGATTCTTCCTATTGTAGAAAGTCAATTACAACAATAATAATATATGAGTGGAATTTTAGGGGATGGGTAGAAGATATAATCGGATTCAGGATTCTTTTTAAGGGGTTTAAAATTTTAAGAAGTAGACACACGAACTAATCGAAGGGGCTTCGACATCTATTATATATACATAAAAAATTATTTTTACCATATAAAAATTGTATAATTTTCACTGAAGGTACTTCGGATGAACCCCATGAGTATTATATGGCTCTGCTACTGAATATAATGGATGCAGATTTTATCTATTTTTATGAAATGAAAAAATTATTTTTGATAGATTCTAAATTAGAGAAATTATTTTTAATAGATCCAAAAAAGTCAATTAAAAACTTTAAAATGAAATTGGCAAAGATTAAAGTATGCAAAATTAAACTAAACTCATTTCACTAGAAACAAATATAATTCTTTATATCATAGCATAATATTCATAAAGTTGGCTAGATGATGCAAATTAAATATTAGTTATATTAGTGCTCCTTTTTGTCTTGTGATAGTTGTTTGTGCAATCATCAAAGCAGCCTCCCATTTTCTTTTTATCTGCAATTAAAAGAATAAAAAAAGAACAGATTTTTGAGTTTGGATCCATGGTTTATTAGAAGGGGTAATTTCAAATATATATAATTTATTTATTTATTTATAATAAATATAGCTTTGTTATATTTATATAAAAAATAATTAAAAATTATAGAAAATATTTATGACTATATAATATAACTTGTTGAAAGTCATAGAAAGTATACATTGACTATATAACGTAGATTACTTATACATGTGTTATACATTATGATACATTCAAAAACTTAATATAATTTGACTATAGATGAAATATATACTGACTATACATATCTGTACAGCGAATGATTTTTTTTTATAATTATTTTGGTCGAACTATCGTACACTAATTGTCCCTTAATAAAAAAAAACACTGGGCTCAATAACAAAAGCCTTTTAAGATTGGTGTTGGGCGGGATCCACCCATAAGAAATGTTATTAGCCCGTTAACCCATTAGCTCGTAAATATTGAAAAATAAAATATTTTTCATCGTGATAAACCTTAATGAATTTATAAAGAAAACGTTCTGTATCTTCTACAGAAGATATCTAGATTGTGAATAAAGGATATTCATTCACTTCATAGGGATTTCTGATGACCAGTGACTTGACTCGTTAAAGTTTTATTTCAAACAATGAATTTAATAAATCGAAATCGATATAGAAGATGGAAATTATACCTTTGATGTTGGAGCAATTCTCATAACAACTAGTGAAATGAATCATAGCTTGATAAACATTATGATTTTTGCATCTTTTCATGCATACATCATCAATGCAAAAATCAAGTTGAGAAGAAGTTATACATGTAAGTCTGCATAAGGCTTTGCAAGATATTTTACTTCTACTAATATTTTCTCCAATAACATTTGCTAAGATGATAAAAAATATTGCAAATCCAAATACCCTTTTGAGATTTTTCATGGTTTTATGTTTATGCTTTTTTTATTTGATTTATTTATATAAAATTTTCAATATGATAATGCTATTTATAAGTCAAATTTGTTTATTGTGCATTTAATATAACTTGATGTTTTTGTGTACATTTACACATATAATCAAATTGTGCTTATCTGTTAAGTTGTCCTTATATTCCTCATTCACACTTGGTTAAGCTCAAAAACTGAATTAAATTTCCTGATTCACACTTGGTCAAGCTCAAAAACTGAATTAAATTTCCTGATTCACACTTGGTCAAGCTCAAAAACTGAATTAAATTTCCTGATTCACACTTGGTCAAGCTCAAAAACTGAATTAAATTTCCTGATTCACACTTGGTCAAGCTCAAAAACTGAATTAAA
>JAABOM020000092.1:25929372-25945651 GCA_011800125.2 Solanum clarkiae
AGAAAATCTTATTAAGAGCGTCATTTTCAAATGAACTTTAATTTATAGCAGATGATTCGAATTTAACTAGAATTTTAATACAGATTTTGGATTAAAAAAATATAAAAAAGATTAAAAAAACTACATCAGCCTCTGAAAACTTAAAACTTGTTTAATCACTTGAGCACACACACTTCACTTACTAATCAACCCACACCACCACAATGAATTTCATAGTACATTACATATATAAATTAATTGTTTCTATAAATTATGATACTTTTCATAGAAAACTAGTTCTTTTAAAAGAAAAAAAATAAAAATAACACAAACAATTTAAGTTTTATAAATTATTTATAAATAACAACAACATAGTGAAAATTATATAAGTGGGGTCTGAGGAAGATATACGCAGACCTTATCATTATTTTATAGAGATAAAAAGATTGTTTTTAAAAGACCTTTATCTCAAAAAAATCATTCCCAAAAATATACAACACTAGATATAAAATGACTAAAATAGATAACAATATATGACGATAATAAAAGTAACAAAATAAATATTAACAAGTAATAACAACACAATATATAACAACATGACTACTAACCTACATCATCATACATCAAATTTACTCTACTTATAACAAATAACCTGTTTAATTCTCAAAATTACAAATTCCATATTTATTTTTTTAAAAAAAAAAAGGTTTATGTGATTAAAATAAAGTATGAGTAGTGTGGGGTCTATCTATGTACTAGTATACTATTTTTTTCCATCTATAAAAAGAAAAAGAACAACCATTGTCAACTCTTCTTTAATTATAAATATATGATCAAGTTACTCCCAAACTAACCCTAATTAATTAAAAGTGAACCCATATAACTAGCAACAAGAAAGAAGAAGAAGAAGAACCTAGCTATATATATATATATAACATATAGTTTTTCATATACCTTTTTTTATTGTGAAGTATGATGATGGATGATCTTCCTCCAGGATTTAGTTTTGATCCAACAGATGAAGAGCTTGTTATGTATTATTTGAAAAGTAAAAAAATATCTGCAAATTTACCATTTAATATTCCTCATATGGATTTTGCTTTTTCTGATCCTTGCCAACTCAATGGTACGTACAAATACACATATTAATTTACTTGTTTCTAATTTTTTATTTGCTCTTAATTGAAGTCTTTGATTAGCTACCTAGCTTAATTAATTATCTTTAATTATGTTAGAGCAGGTGACTCGACAGTGTTAGAAAAAAGGCAAGCACATTAGGTTTTCAAATTTTTTAGAGGTCTCAATTTTTATTTTAGTAATAATAGGTTATAACTTTTGTTAGAAAAAAATACTAAATTCAATTTATAGTCTATTTTCGTCTTAGACCACTAATATGTTTGAGCCGTCCTTACGTTAGAGACTTGTTTCCCAGGAAGAAATTAAGTAGTACCATGTTTGGAGCTTTAGATGACCTTTATTTTTAATTGATTTGAGGAAAGGATTTTTAGTATATTGCTTTGATTGGATGGTTTACGAGTTTGAGACGTAGAAATAATATCTTTAAAGTTAATTTTCGTTGGTTGATTTGAGGTTAGTTTTTTAGTATATAACTTTGAAAGGGAGGTTATGAGTTTGAGGAGCAGAAATTATCTTTTACATAAATATAGAACAAATCTATGGCCGCCTTTTTTATTTTTTTTATTGATCTGAAGTTAGTTTTTTGGTATCTTATTCTAAAGGGGGAGGTTACGAGTTTGAGGGACAGAAACATTCTTTTACAAAAATATAGAACAAATTTATGACCTATATTTTTCTGATTGATTTGAGATTAGTTTCTTGGTATCTTGCTTTGATGGGATGGTTTACAAGTTCGAGATGTAAAAATCGTCTCTTAGATCTACGTAAATTATAGATGACCTATTCTTTTTAATTGAAAAGTTATTTTCTTAGTATATTGATTTAAAAAGATGATTTATGAGTTCGAGATATAAAAATAGTCTCTTAAAAAATATAGAACAAATTTATCTACAATATACTTAGTCTAGCTCTTCCCTGAAAATTTCTAGGAGTTATTTTATTAATCTTTTAATTGAATAAAAATGTTCCTAGAGGATCAATCAAATATTAGGATGGACAAGATAAATAGACATATTGAAAGTAATTTATAATAATAGACATTTGAATTTTATTGCTTTCTATGAATTCCAAAAGCAACGAACTGAGAGATTTAAATTCCTTAAGATATATTTCTAATTTTTTTGTTTACTCTTAATTAAAGTCTTTGATTAGCTAGTTAGCTTAATTAACTATGTTACAGACTCGTCCCCCAAGAAATAATTTTTGGAACTTTAGATGACCTTATTTTTTTGTTGATTTGAAGGGATGATTTATGAGTTCAAGACGTAGAAATAACTTTTACATAGAATAAATTTATATAAGCTTTAGACGATTTATTTTTCTCGATTGATTTGAGGTCAGTTTATTAGTATATTGCTTTGAAGGGGAAGGTTAAGAGTTTAAGATTTAGAAACATTCTTTTATTTAATTAGACGAATTTTTTTTTAATTTATTGATTTGAGGTTTTTTTAAGTATATTGTTTTGAAGGAATGATTTACAAATTCAAGATGCAGAAATAGTCTCTTAAAAAATGTAAAATAAATTTACCTAAGCTTTAGATGGCCTGTTTTTTTGATTGATTTGAGGTTATTTTCTTAGTGCACTGCTTTGAAGGAAGATGTTACGAATTAGAGATGTAGAAACAACCTCTTACATAAATATAGAATAGATCTACATAAGTTTTAGCTAACCTATTTTTTGATAGATTTGAGGTTATTTTCTTAGTTTATTACTTTGAAGGAATGATTTACGAGTTCGAGATGCAGAAATAGTCTCTTACGAAATATAGAACAAGTTTGTGTGCGATATATTTGGGGTCTAGCTCTTCCCCAGGCTTTTATTTCTAGGAGTTATTTTTGACAATTTTTTCATTGAAAATTTTCAGTTGAAGGTTCTTTGCTTGTATTATTTTTTCATACAAGTTATGAAGTTTTAAATTCTTCGTACTTCTATTAGATAGATAATAAAAAATAAAAACTAAACTTGTTCATATCCATACATTTCACTATAAAAATGTTCCTAGAGGATCAGTCAAAAATTAGGATGGACAGATTAAATAGACATATTGAAAATAATTATAAATATATTCTTGTGAAAAATTCAAATTTATTGTTGTAAAATAATTTGAATTTCTTTGCTTTGTCATAATTTCCAACAGCAACAAAGTGTGAGATTTGAATTGCCTGAGATAAAACTAAGTTAATTATTAATCGAGATAATTATCATAGATGGTTATTCAGCCAAAATAATTACAAAAAAATGGTTATTATAGACATATATAGTCAATGTATATTTCATGTATAATCAAGTTATATTCAGTTTTTGAGTGTATCATAATATATATTCAATGTATAGCTCATGTATAAGTAATCTGCACTGTATAGTCAGTGTATACGTTTTATGACTTTTAGCAAGCTATATTATATAGTAACGGTATATTTTCTATGATTTTTGACTATTTTTTATGAAAATAAAACATGACTATAGATGCCATAAATTATTATATTTATATAGATTTTCTAACATTATTTTCATATATATTTTTTTGATTAATAGAAAGGGCTTTGTGGAGCAAAAACCAATGGTATTTTTTCAGCCAAGTGAAGGAAAATATTAATCGAGCAACAGGAAGAGGATATTGGAAGGAATTAAATAAGAATGAGCCAATTATACTCAAAAATAATTGTGGAGAAAAAGAAAAAATAATTGGAACAAAAAAATACTTTGTGTACTATATTACTACTAATATTCATGAACAAATACAAACAAATTGGATTATGGAAGAATTTCACCTCTCTACCTCAACTAAATCCTTCAAGAAGAGACAAAATGAGAAGCTATTGGTAAGTAAAATATTACTCTTATTCATTTTTATTTCATACAAATTTATTTCGAATTACTTAAGTATGATCTGTTGCTTGGATTCTTTAAAAACTCCTTTAAGTATATATCAGATTCTTCAAAAATAACACATTGTTTGAGAATTCTGTACATATAAATGGAGAGTTCGAGCAACGTATAGATCATAACTTTAGACATTATAGTTAAAAACCTTTTACATTATTAATATTATTATAATAATTTTCGATTTACGTGGTTTCATATTTGTATATATTTCGAGAATGTAAAACTTGTTTATACTGTATAAAAATTAATTGAAATTTCATATCAAATGTTGAATAATAGGAAGTTATTGAGGTTTTCAAAAATTTAATGAAATATTTCAAAATTTCCTTACCTCACTAATCTTAAATGTAAATTTGATTAACCAGTTTGAACTGTTAAATTAACATCTCATAAATCAATATTAGAAAATTTATAAATGGTGAAATGAAAACTTTTGTTTACATCTAGCATGTTATAAAACCATCTCTCTTTTTAATTCATGAATTTTTTACCTTATATCTCAATTTTATTTTTTGGTTCAAAATTTATAATTTTTTTAAAAATAATTTTCAGGAATGGGTTATATGTAGAGTACATGAATCAAAGAATGATTCTGAAGGAATAAATTGTGATGATGATGAAGTTGAGCTCTCAGCTTTGGATGAAGTTTTTTTATCATTGGATGATGATAAAGAACAAGAGGAAATAAGTTTTCCGTATTAATTATACGTTAAAAAAGATAGTATGATATACTAAATTTTTGTTATGCACGAAATTCAAAAAAGAATTGAACTACAAAGTAATATACACATATATACATATGGTGCGCATGGAGCCATGGACTGTAGATCTATATGGTCTCTCATATAAATATGTGTAGATATAAAATTAATTAATATTTATGTAATAATTTTACATATATATATGGTTTTTCACATAATTATACTTTAACTGTATATTTGTATGTACGTTTATGTAATATCATAGCGTGTTTCTCCTATATATTTTGATTTTGGATATTTTTCTTAGCCCCTCATCACAATCCATTATTGGCATGACCAGCGAATATAACAAAAAAATAAATAAATTAGGAAATATGAATTTTACGTGGAAATTTTATGAGGAGAAATTATAATTTATTTTTCTATATGTTATAAAGAGAGTTTTTCACTTATCATTCTTTGCATATTTAAAATTAATCGAATTAATAAATTTTCGATGTCAAATTGTTCGCATAAATCACATGGACATCTGTATTCCTTGTGACAAGGATAATAAAATAATTAATTGTATATATACATTAGATATTCTTTAGAATCTTTATTAATTCTAGTCATCTTTTTTAAATTGACAATTTGAACATATTAATTGGTTATTTAGTCAAAATAATAGTACTTAATCAACCTATAGCAACAAGTTATATTATATTGAAAATATAAATAAAAATATTATATAGTGGAGGGGCATAACATACAAAACAAGTAATTACCACGTTCTACTTCTTATCCATGTGGATTAATGAATATTTTATAGCAATAAAATATTAATATTTCTATTGATTAGTTTAGTTTCATTTTGCTCCCTAAATAAAGGAATTATGAAACTTTTATCCATCTTGTAATTTTTTCATATTGATACTTAACTCCTCTAAGATTACTCAAACAAAAACATGATTTGTTTCAAATGTAGAGACATTAAGTCTATTGGTTATCCTTAGATTTATAAGTAGTACGAATATTTAAGTATTTCACTTTTTATAATTTTGCATATCATATCGCAACTGATCTATATAATGAATTGTTACATTACAATTTATATTACAAAAAGTTTTTTTGTTTTCCTATTGTTTATACTATTCGATAATTTGTTTGAACTATATATCACTGATAGGAATCTCTTTTTTAGTGTTGACAGATAAGAACTCAAAACTCAAATTTATTTATTTTTTTAATCTAAGTTTATGTAAGAATCTACTCTAATTGACAAATTTAAGAGACCAATTTGGCAAAAATACTTCCTCACATTTTGAGTACACTTTAACATATACTCCTTTTATTTCAATTTTATTATCTAGTTTTAACTCGATACAAAATTTTAAAAAGTAAAAAATACTTTCAATTTTTTTTATTTTCAAACTAAAAACATGTACAATAATATCAAAAGTCATTTAATTTTATTGTTTTAAACATGTCAGATAGAAAATTAAATTTAAGAAAAGAAAATCTTTTTTAAATAGTGGGTGTGTCGAAGAAGAAGCAAAGTTACACGACTCTAATAAACTCGTAACCAGACTTGTAGCTCCACTCCTAATCTCAAGGTTAAATGTGATGATAACAATTAGTTGAGGGGGTAAAGGGTAGTTTCTTTCAAACTTCACAGGGTTCAAGGTGTAATAATTTTGTCATTTTATGGAAGATCATATACTATTTTTAAGGAAAAAATAAAATAAAATTACATGAATCCCCAACAATGCAGCTCTTTGATTTTCATACGCACCTTCTGTTTGACATTTTCGTCTCTTCCAAAAACTCCATCAAAGCTTCTCACCTTCTTTTCTAATCAGAAACACAGAAACATTACACAGACAGAATGGCTTTGTTCTTGCCAAAATCAAGAAAATTGATCTGTTTGAAACCAAAGATTGGATTTTTATCTTCTGTTTATCATCACCATACATTTATATCACCAAATCTAACAACCCCATGTCGAATTCTTGGTTTAAATCATCCCCATTTGGCCTCTTTTCGTTTTCAATCAACCAAAGCTCAATCACAGTTGAATCACATGCAGAACATTGATAATGATTCCCAGGTTTGGTTTTTATTCTGTTTTTCTTAATGGTTATATCCCATTTTCAGTTTTAACAGTCAAAAAACAAAAAAAAAGTTTCTTTTTTTTAACTTTGATTAATCATGTTTGGACTACTATCTGGTCTAAACTCTGAATTATTTACTTAGTTGTTGTCTTCAACATGCCCTTCATGTGCACACTTTTTGGTAATGAGTAATGGTTAGACTCGAGTTCACCCTTTGTCGGAAAACTTTTCTGAATATATAGGTTAAATATAGATATTTTGATATCGTATCACCCACTCATGTTCTTAAAGTGTAAATACCCAAGTACTTGTTTGTCATTAACTTTTTGTGTGTGGAGTGGTGGAAGTATGTATATGTAACTAAAATTTGTTGCTGCTAGAGGTAGAGTTTAACACTCAAATCTTTTATTACTGCTAATTGTAACAGTATTAAGGTTTTGTTATGGGCTAGATGTGTTGGCTTATTCTGAATTTGGAAAAAAAAAAAAAATTTCATCTGAGAAGAGTTTTTTTGGATGATTAAAGGTGTTTGGTTACCAGTTTCTGTCTGAATGATTAAATATAAAGTATCCACTTTCAGAAATATATCAGAAGTGTGTCCCTTCATATTTTGCTCCTTTTTTCAAAAAAAGGAAAAAAGAAAACACATGGTACCTAATATCTCCCACTACGATTGAACAGATAAGAAGAAATCGCCTAATGTTTATTACCTCCACTAGTATTTGAACCTAAGACCTCGTGGTTCTAAAGGAACTAAATCTCACATGTGTATGAGTCCTCTATAGGTGTCAACAAGTATATTTGCAGGAGGAACAAAAGGATCTTTACTAGTTATTTTGTAAGTTTCTGCATATATTCTACTTTGAGTATGCATGATCATTAACTTTCCCCTTGATGTTAGGTCCTCAATTTCCCTGGTGGCGAAGTCAAATTCACCTCACATTTGAACTTTATTCCTGAAACAAGAGAGGAGAGAGTACACTGCTACCGGGTCCTTGACGATGATGGTTACCCAATCACTAGCAATTTCGTGCAGGTAATCTAAATAGACATTTAGCTGTTGATGCTTGTATCAGGTTGAGTTGCCTGCATGGCTGCCCTCTTGGGGTGTGCCCCCTTGAACTCATCATATATGGGATGCTTCATACAATGGGCTACCCCTTTAATCTAATAGACATTTAAGCAGCGTAAATTTGCATCAAGATTCAACAGCAAAACTTTTAAATATGTTTATTGGGGATTCATCTTTGTCAGATTGAAAAGGAAGTTGCATTGAAATTGTATACTGATATGGTCACACTTCAAACAATGGACACAATCTTTTATGAAGCACAAAGACAAGGACGGATATCCTTCTATCTTACCACACTTGGAGAAGAAGCTATCAACATTGCATCAGCTGCTGCACTTAAGACCGATGATTTCATCTTTCCACAGGTTAGTCGTGCATATAAACTTGCTTCTAATCTGCAAAAGTTACACTTTGTAGAAATAAAGACACAAAAATTTGGATATGAAATATATGAAGAGATGTACTTCCCTAAAATACACCTTCCAAATCGACGTTTTTCCCAATGAAATAATGTCTTTTAGTGAAAACTGAAAGAAGCATGAGTATTGGCGTTTGGTCTTTAGGTGTTACCAAATGTTGATTGAAACAAGAGCTGTTGAATTATCTAAAGGAAATTTGTTGATTATTTCAGTTCCATCGAGTGAGTAGGGAGATATTTTGATATGTTTCCACAAATTACACAAGTCATGAACCATCTGCACCTCTGACAGAGCAGTTTCACGAGGAAAGGAACATATCATTTTATCTACTATGCACAACGTCCATTAGGTTTCATTGAAATGACTTGAATCTAGTGTTGTGCGTCCTTTTATTAATATTCTAGCTTTCTTCTTCTAGTATAAATCCTCAAACTTCTTTTCTCCAACATTAGTGCATAGCATATTAGTCGAGATTTTTGGTTTCAGCTTAAACTTGATTAGGCAAATTCTAGAAAAATGCACAGATGTAACTTTATCCTCAGATCACCTGTCTCCACCAGACATATTTGGTTAAGATTTTTAGTTTCAGCCTAACGGTGATGAGCAAATTCTGAGATTCACTTGTCCAATGATTTTCCCTGTAATAATGTCAATGCTTTTCTTTTTTGTCATTGCAGTATAGAGAGCCCGGTGTTTTATTATGGAGAGGGTTTACCATTCAAGAATTTGCCAATCAGTTGTTTGGAAACAAAAACGATAATGGAAAAGGCAGGCAGATGCCTATCCATTATGGATCTAATAAGCACAATTATATTACTGTTGCATCAACAGTAGCGTAAGATACTCATGCTTTTGTACTGATACTTCTATTTTGATATGTTCAAGCATCTATCGATGGCAATATATGATGTAAATAATTGATGAACCGAAGTGGTTATTTTGCTTCAGTACTCAGCTTCTGCATGCAGTTGGTGCTGCCTATGCTCTAAAGATGGACGCGAAAAATGCATGTACAATTGTATATTTTGGTGATGGAGGCTCTAGTACGGTATATATTTCAACTAACTTGTGGATAATAAACTTTTTACCAGATTCATCGAACTAAACCTCAATCATACTCCTATTTTCTGACAGATGGTGTCTTGTGATTTTGTTGCTGTTCTTCCTGTTAAATTCATTGATTTCATTTCAGGGAGATTTTCATGCTGCTTTGAACTTTGCCGCTGTGTTAGATGCACCAGTTATCTTTTTCTGCCGGAACAATGGTTTTGCAATAAGTACGCCTGTTAATCAGCAGTTTCGAAGTAGGCGCCTCTCTTAGCTGCTCCATTATTTGCTGCTACTGTTATGTAGTTGGCTACTGATGAAGACTGTCTTCTCTTTATGGTCACTTAGGTGATGGTATTGTTACCAAAGGACAGGGCTATGGAATTCGTAGCATTCGTGTGGATGGTAATGATGCTCTTGCTGTTTTCACTGCTGTCCACGAGGCACGAACAATGGCTGTTAATGAACGTAAACCTATTCTAGTTGAGGTAATTTGCACACTTGTTTGGATTGAGGCTTCATAGAAGCGAGAATCACCTGTGTTTTTTTGTGATTGCTAGTTTTGGAAGTGCTCTTAAGTGCTTGTTTTACGTTCAACAGGCTCTTACTTATAGAGCAGGACACCATTCAACCTCAGATGACTCGACCAAATATCGTCCAGCTAATGAAATCGAATGGTGGAGAACAGCAAGAGACCCCGTTAGTAGATTTAGGAAATGGATTGAAAGAGAAGGCTGGTGGAACTCTCAGGTTGAATCCGAACTTCGCAGTAATACCAGGAAGCAGGTAAAATCTGCTCATCATTGCATCTCTAGAAATCTAACAAAGTATTTCTAGTCTAGTGTAGAAAAGTTACAGTTGTAGGAAAACTAAGTTGTTATAACAGACTGAGACAGACTTAAATGGAGCAACATGGACCAGTAAGCACTTCATTATCTGGCTCCAACTGTTGGTTTTCTGAACTCATTTTCAAATGTTGTGCTACAGGTATTGCAAGCCATTCAAGTTGCGGAAAAACAAGAAAAGCCCCCAGTTAAGGATATTTTTACAGATGTATATGATGTTCCTCCAGCCAACCTCCAAGAACAAGAAGTATCTATTCGTGAAACAATCAAAAGACATCCACAGGATTATCCTACTGATGTTCCTCTCTAGTTGAAACTGGAGACAGCTTGTCTATTAGGATGAAAATGCAAAATATCAATGTAGTTAGCAAAGTTGTTGCACATCCGTCAAGAGGAACCAATTTTATTAAGAAAATGATTTCACTAGGAATAATTGATTATCAACATCTTTGATATGTACACATCTTGTCCACAGAGTCCGATTTGCTATTTAATGTGCCACATTCGTTTTTTAATGGTGTTCCAGCATCAACCAGCATGCAATCAGGACAAGATCCTGATACCAGAATGATAAAATTGAAATCGCCAAAAAACACATGACAAGAGAACTACATAGTGTTGATCAAAGTTGAGATGACATAACAAGAGAACTGCAAAATGTTTATCAAAGCTGAGTTGAGATGACAATCAAAGGGCTAAAGTAATGTCAAGAATGTGTAAAAGGGGAAGAGCAGGTGCAAATAGAGCAGCTGCAAGTACTATTCTGGGCACCACACTAAGATAGCTGCATTTTATTGTTATCGGTTTGATCATTACAACGATGAAGCTTTCTCATTCAAAGATTCTTTAACAGCCTTAAGGAGAGCAGGCATCAGCTTTTGATTGGTAACGATTATGCCTTCGTGTAAATCAAGGTATCTTCCTTTGGAGAAGTCCAAGGGGTTTCCTGCAGCATCTGAGACAACACCTCCAGCTTCTGCAAATATCTTATGATCAACAAAAAGATGCTTGGTGGCTAAGAATGATTAAAATACAATGTGTAGCAGAAAAAATTCAACCACTTTGGTCCATGCAAAGTAGCTAAATTTTATCAGATATTTGAATTCAAAGCTGTCTCCAACTGACAAATCCCATGCACTTAAAGCCTACATAGAGCAGCTAAATTTTTTTAAGATGTTCTAATTTAGCAAAATCAAAGAACCTCGATTATATAATATTTTGCAGTTCTAAAGCTTGCTTAATAAGATGAGTGTTGCCAAGTGAGCAAATTGCTTAAAAAGAATTTGAGCATGCATATGACAATTCTGTGTGCGCTGCATCCTAGACGTGTGACAGATAGCTGGAACATATCTTTGCCTCATTAGCTTCAAATGAAACATCAATCATATGGCTAATAAGGGCTTTATACCCAGATATAGAATTGAAGAAAAAGAAAGAAAAGCTTTCCAGTTCGCCATGGCATGGGCTTGCACATTATTTCTTGGGAGTGTAGCTTGCATTAGGAGATACTTTCAAGGGTTGATGACTATCTTAATGAAGTTCAGGAGGGACCTGGATGAAAGGGAGTCCTGAAATGCCAGGGCATTTGTAGGCGAGGACACGAGAAAGCGAGGAAACTAATTAATAGAGCAGGAGAGAGTGGTGGAGCAACATAAACTGGGCAAGAGAATTCAAACTACGAAACCAGATCTGCCAATTAATTGGTGACCTGATCTCTCATGTGAATAATGAGTTGGAACTTTGAGAGGGAGACTCTTAACCTTATCTCTCTAGCAAAGGGCAGAAAGTTGCTTTTATGCTTGGCACCCTTGTAATGTTGTTAGGACCTCTAGTGAATTGGTATAATTGTTGTTAGAATTTTGTTTTTTCCCAGATTTGCCATCTCTTGGGGTTCAAGGTTCTCTTTTCTTTGTTTGGGGGTATAATACTACAACTTCCTTTTTATCATAAAGTACCAGCAGTTGCAAATCAAATTCCTTATGCTCGTTCTTAGTTAAAATCATAGATTCACTGAGCATAAATATTGATGAGAAATGATGATCCAAGTGAAGCAAAAGGGAAATATTAATTAAGAATGCAGAAAACATGTTATCGACCTGCAACAACAAGATATCCTGCCGCATGATCCCATATCTTCTCACGGTAGCCTTTATGAGGAAACCGCAGATATATTGCTCCATCTCCACGGGACAAAGCACCATACTTTGCCTGGCTGTCTATTCGAACTGGAGGGGCTCTGACACCAAGTTTCTGTTTATAGAAGAATAATAGGGACCTCATTCATTAAGATGGAATGAGAGAAGTCACGGATATTAAGAGAAAACATTGAAAGAGAACTCATACCTTTGCTATCAAGCTAGATAGGTCGTGTAAAGAATGTGCTGCTTCAAAAGATTCAAAAAAAGATGCCTCTTCAGGGTTGTCTAAATCAGTTACATGCACCTGAAGGCAATAGAGCAACCTATCAGCTGACTAGAGATGCATAAGTGAAAATCACAAAAATACTCGGAACATGAACCTTTAACGGAGCAGAGCCATCAAGAGACTGCATATAAGTTCCAGAACCAACTTGGGCATAAAAAAGGCAACCAACTTTTTCTTGACCATCCTGTGGATTGTAGGAGGCAAGAGAAGATAAGGGAAGATTCGGACAGGCTAGGACGCCCAAAACCACCTTCCCTTCATCTAGCAAACCCAATGCAATTGCATATTGGTCTCCCCTCAGAAACCTGCAGAGAGATTAAGACCTTTTACTCATAAATATGTTCTGTAAGTACCTTCCTGAAATCGAAAAAGCAAAAGTTATGATGTCGACATAGTAAAAGATCAAACATGTCAGATAGAGAGTTCTATATCAAGAAGGTGGCACATCCTAGTGATTGGTGAGTTTGACAATAAGCGGTAACGCTATAAATTAACTGGGTAGTGTAAGCATAGTTCGGCAATACCAAATGTACAAGCAACATAATTTTGGTAGGACGAGAGGAGAAGAAGAGCTACCACAAACTTAATCCACATTTCGACCTATGGTATCGGCCTGTATTAAGATAATTTACCAATTATAACAAGGTTAATCAGTCATCAAGAAATATATAATTTAACCTAATTCACCAAATATAAAATTTCTTCTGTTTGTCTCACAAAACCTGACATGAAAAAAAAAACTTATTTCAACTCACCCTTTAGTGCCATCAATAGGATCTAACACCCAGTGCTGACCAGAAGGACCCCCTTCAGATCTACCACTATCAATGGCAGCAAGGACATCTTCTTCAGATAATGGAACATTACCATATCTACCATCACTAGCAAGTGTTTCATTGACAAGCTTCATGATACGATGTAATGTTTCTTTTCCCCCTTCTTTACGAAGGTCTCCAGAGTCCTAGAGAAACATAGATTTAGAACTCCCATCCTTAAGTTTGATACAAAGAACATACATTTTCCATTGAAATGGGGAAATGAATATGCAGACATAAACAACAAGCTGCAAAGCAGAAATGATTTAAGAGAACAGGCAACATCACACAGACAGAGGCAGAATGGTAATGACAATGACAAGATTTTCCTAAGATATAAAACCCAGTAAACTTTGTTTTGCTGTGAGCTCTCCGGGGTTTTCCATTAAGAAATCATCACCTATTAGGAGTACAGAAGCTCATCAAATCAAACATATTGGCTGAGTTATGTTTCAAGGAAATGGAGGAGAGGATAAGTTAAAAGATGAGAGCCTTCCAATTGCTTTAATATCAAGAAATGTTAAAAGATGATACTATGAGGTCCATGACCATCTTTACGCTATCACATGATTCATACTGTCCAGGAAGAATATGCAGAACTCCATATATCAATCCATCACTAAGGTTGAGGCTTCTATGCCCAGAATAAATTGGACTAGTTGAGCTCTTGAGGTGCTGCGTGTGATTTCTGACCATGAAGATGCTATGAAGAATTTCAAGAAAAGGCATCTAGAATATGTCCCTTTATTAGCTGATACAACTGTTAACGCTTTTTGGTTTCTGCCTTTTCCTTCAAAAAGTAATACCTTGCCTTGGATTAGATTAGCTATTCACAAATTGTTTTTTGTTAAAAATGTGTAATTTTTCAGAAAATCTTTCCAAGATTTCATTTGAACACTATCTTAGTGAATATACAACGAAGATAAGTCCACCATGGACTAAACAGCAAAGAGTTCAGACATTACCTCCTCAGCCACTAATGAAAATGAAGCAGAATCCAACTCTTTCTGCAAAACAACGCTAACCACGGCCTGTGAGCCTGATAATCAAATGTAAGTCATTTTCAAAAGGAGAGAACAAATTGCAAGGCTCCATCAACATGATAACAAACATAAAATGTATATTTGTTTCAGAACACCAGTTTCTTTAATGCAGCATGAGAAGCATCTTGCTCCATGAGAGATACAGAGAGGTCGAACACATAGAGAGTGAGCAGAACAAAATGTCAAAGGAAATACTGGTCTCCGCACATTACATCTTTGTTCTCTCTTTTGAAATCTTTACACTAGCATGGAAGCATGTTATGTTAATATACCATAATCAGCCACCGTCACAGGAGATTTGTCAGACTTCGATTGAACATCTGCTTGCAACAGTGCTTTTTGGACTTTCTGCAGAAATAGAGGAGATGTTACTGAACTACATAAAGAAATTGCCAAGTTGCAACAACAACATACCCAGTGGAATCCCATAACAAATTGCCAAGTTGAATATTTCAAACATAATATGAAATGAAATAGACACCTTCTTCTAGTGCAAGAGTGACTGCCATGAACAAGTTCCCCCAATGCAAAGAAATTACAAAAAGCATGAAAGCACTTTGGAGGCATTGAACGGTAGTAAATTGAACAGTTAGAACGGCTTCATGATAGGCAATGGTCTGTTAGTAATTTAAAGACTTAAAAGTCTATAAGGTGAATATCAAAGGCTGTTCCTTTGATTTGACAAGAAGAAGAGGATGTGTAACAGAAAAAGCATGATAAACCATTCTAGGCCCATCTGCAGCATACATTAAGGAAAAATCTTTATAACCTAACTCTAATGAGTTAAAAGATTTTCCTCTAGGACCTATTCCCTTTCCTAACACTAATCCAAACGAACAAGAAAAAGGAGTCATTCAAAATTTGAACCGCTCATTAGACCAGTTAAAAGAATGAATCCACCCTTTTCTAGCATATTGTCATCTTAGATGCAAATTTTTCTTGCTGTAAAAGAAACAGCAAATCTAATGTAAAAGACTCCACATTCACTAAGTCAATTTCCAAATAGATCAAGTTTAGTGCTTTCCCATTACAAGCACTTCTAAGGGCATTTTATACAATTCAAAGGGTTGCTTCTTTAATGTCCTATTTAATATTTGCCAGGCAAATCCCAAAATCTAATGCTTGGGAAGCAGAATCTTGCAGAGATGAAAACGAAACAGAACATCTAATGTAAAAGACTCAAAATCCACAAACTTAATTTCCAAATAGCTCCATCGACCTCCAAATAATCAAATTTAATGCTTTTCCATTGCAAGAACTTCTATCGGACATCCATAAAATCCCAGACTGCTTCTTTAATGACCTGTTTTGGTCCTGTAGAGTATTTCCACATTCAAGCATTAGATCCAAATGGACTTTTACAAGACAAACCCCAAAATCTAATATACATGAACTCCCTCCCCCACCTCTTGCCAATTCTAATAGAAAAAGGAAAAAGCTTTTAACTTTCTTGAAGATAAACTAAAGCCTGTTCACCACTCTCACCATGCTTTTCATCTGATAAATTCATCATCCGAAATATCAATCTTTTTTGTATGCAACTAATGACCTAAGATGTTAAACAAAATATTGGTAAAAATCTCTCGACAACAACTATCCAGCATATGTTTTGAGCTCCCAAATTATCTAAAACATCATGCTTCATACTTCCATGTCAATGGTTATAAAAGCAAGAACAACTCCGTCTTTCTATATAAAGGGCATATTTATCAAAAAGAAAAATAGGATCCTTCTCCATTTCACAATTACAATTCACACAAATTCAAAACACAAACATCAAAAAAAAAACATATAAAGGGTAAAAAAAGCAAGAACAA
>JAABOM020000092.1:25954486-25966331 GCA_011800125.2 Solanum clarkiae
TCATTTTAATATGAGATTGGAACAAAGATGAAGCTGAAACACTTAAACTTTAAGAATCCAGAGGAGAACCCAAGCAGAACTTTATCAAGCCATCGGGATTGACACCGTTACAGCACCATCTTAGCGACTTAAGATTACAGCTTCAGATAATAGCAACAACAGACAAGACATTCAGTAAAACAAGAGTGTTTTCCAGCATATCATCCTAAATTCGAAATCATTTTAACTAGAAATTGCAACTCATATCAAAATTAGCTCTTAAAGCACGAAATATTTAACGGAGTTGAATTAAAATCCACTTCAGAAATCGATTTGCAACAAACAACGAACAGAAGGAGTCTTAACACAGCAATCCCAGGTAGAAACAACACATCTAAAGGTCAATGTATCAAATAATTTCCTTCATGATACAGAAAAAAATGGATGAGACTAAGGGTGTTACCTTTTTCGGGGCAGCGAAGTGAGATGACGAGCTTTGACAGTAACCTTTGGCACCATCCAAGAACAGAAAATCAGCCTGGTTGTTTTGAAAATCGAGAACCTCTGATTTCAGAGATTTCCACAAATTGAATGAATTCCCGTTCAGATTAAGAAACATCCCTCTACTAAACTTTCGCTGGGTTTGTGGGATTTCGATCACTTCCCCAAATTCTTACTATCCCCCGCTCACTTTTTGGAGTTTTCGTCTCCGATTTTTTGTTTCTGGTTTGCTCTGATTTTTGATCTTATTCTCCTTTTTTTTCTTCGTCTCTCTGATACTCTCTCTTCCTTTTTTTTCTGTTGCAAAAGAAAAGACGAGCTATATAGGGTTTTTTTGGCTTTTTCGTTGGGCAAGGGATGGGGAAAAGGGAAAGGGAGTTGGGAAGTGGAGAAAATTGATGGGAATGAAGTCTGGGAAAGGGGAGGGGGTTTGGGGAAATGGAGAAGGCGTGAGAGAAGAGGGAACGGGGAAGATGAAAGCGTGAAGGGGAAAAGGGAATTGGGAATTGGGGCGGCTAGGGATTCGAGGTGAAGGGAAAGCGAGAAAGAAGAAAAGAGAGGATGGGGGCGGCTAGGGTTTGCAAAGGGAAAGGGAAAGGGAAAAATGGGGAAGAAGAGGGGTTGGGGAAGATATATCGGGCGCGTGGCCCTCACGCGCCCGTTTAATTAATTTTTTTTTTGTAAATAATTGTTTAAAAATTGTTAAAAATAATTAAAAAAAAAGCCCCGTGAATACTTCGACACCGTGGAGGGTAAAAATTGGGTGTCAACAAGCGTCTTAATGTACTAATAGTCACTCATCTTAATATGCAGTGATGTTCCTGAATATCACATCGACACACTTTATTATATGTTGATTAAGAATCAATACAGTCAAAACACAAAAAAAATCACTTTTACAGATATGAAATCACTTGAAAATCACAATTGATGCTTAAATATTAATTAGTCCATCAATATATTTATTGTTTTCTTGCTAATTAAATGCCTAAAACTGCTCAATTAATATGTCAGAAATTAAATTACAGGGTAAATTTTCAGTAAAAATTTATAAATCAAATAAGTAAATTTTCAGTAAAAGTTTATAAATCAAATAAGATATTGGAACACGTAGCAACAGAGCAGTGAATCAAAAAAGATACTGGAACACATAGCAACAGAGCAGTGAAGATGCGTGGAGTACATACCTGAATCTTCAGGTTCTGTAATGAATCCCCAGTTTAAATTTCAAGGATTTGTCTCATCATTATTGATCAGGATGACCTATTTGATCATGCTACAACACAAAAATATTCAAATCAGTAAATTTCTGGTTTACATTGAATGCGCTTCAATTACACTAATTTTTGCATAATATAGGTCAGAAGATAATGTTGACAATTTTTCTAACATGTGTTTGTGACCGGAGACACTTTTAGTTTTGCAAAGATATTTAGTATTCTTCTCATTCAGTGTCTCGACATGATATCCATTTCGGCGAATATCTTTGAAACTTAACAAGTTCCTCGGGGATCTTGAAGAGAAAAGTGATCTTCTATAATGAGTTTCGTCCCCAAGGGTGGAAATATAACAGCTCTTTCGGAGCCTTCAATCAATTTTTGAATTACCAGAGATTGTAGTAATGTTTGCTTTTCTTCTAAGCAAGTACGAAAAGTATTTCTCGTCTCTGAAATTATCAATTACACAAATATCTTCATGATTGATTAGCGATCCAAATAAAACTTAAGGCATATTCATAATTGTCTGTTCAATGTAGCTTGAAGTGGTTAGAGCCTCGTGTTGATAACGTTTTATAAAAATAGGTATTGAAAAAAATACGAAGAAGGAAAATACCACAAAATATATATTAAATTATAAAATAAAAAGTGCAAGATTTTATTTTCAATTTCCTTATATTTTTCTATTTTTGGAAGATGACTATTTATAGCCTTACAACATGATGACTAATTATCTTTCTTTGATATTTGATGGATAATTATATATACATCATGCACATCTTTGTTGACCATTTGACAAGAAGTGACATATTCACAATATTTAACATTTGGACAATTACATTATGCATCATGACCACCTCTTGGCCACTTAGCAAGAGGTGGCATATTCACAATTATTACATTTTTTTTTACCCTTTCTATTGTCTTGCTTCTCCCTTTCTTTCGCCGGAATTAGAAAATTCGTTCATCTTTAGGGTTTTATTAGGGTTCAAACTCCTCCTTAACTCTCATTGGAACTTTCAGAAATGCGAGCTTTTCAACGAATCTTAACTAATTTCTCGCAAAATCCAGTTTGTACAACCTTGAGAAACTTCAATTTTGTGAAGCCATTTTCTACTGGAAATGATTGGAGTGCTAATTTCGGAGGTACTGGGTCTACTGAAGATTTGGGTTGGGATACCAGTTCGAATTCATGGTCTACTGGGTTAACTAAGGAGCATTTTGATGGAGAAGTTGTGGGTCGACTAATGGGTTCGGACCCTAATGAACGATCTGCCCCGTCGTCTGGTGGGTTGGGTCCAGCTAGATGGACTGATGAAGAAATGGATTTAGTTAAGGAGCTTCACGCTGAGAATCGAAAAGGGAAAGCTTTTGTTGATGGATGGGATGCGAGGATGAAGGATATCAGTGTTTTGATGAAGCAGGTGAAAGAAATATAACTTTGTAGTTTTCTTCTTATTTAATTAATATTCATTGCAGTGTAATGTGATTTTTTGCTGGTTAGGGCGGGTTACTATCCATAATTTTTAGTTTATTAACTCATGTTTAGTGTAGACAGTTGCATGATAGTGAGCTCTTAATTGAGTAAATACTGCTAACATCTTATTAGGTTAAGAATTTCTTCCTGTAATGCATATTTTTTTTAGAATTTAATTGTATGTAGTTTTAATTAGAAAGTATAATGTTAGTATGGGTAGTGTAACGTGTACAGGATGATTAGTACTTATAGATTATGCTTTACTAGAATGATATCGAAAATCTATCAACTGTATCAAGATATGGTACTGTGAAGGATTTATCTGATGATTCCTTTGTGCCTTCCCAAAATGTTGATCAGTGTACACCTATTGATTTGAATCTTGTGGTGAGTCTTTGTTAGGTGTTTCTACTGGTGTTTTGTTGCTTGTTGGAGTGCCAATGCAAATCGGTTTATTTATAAACATAAGTTGTAGTATTTTTCTGTTAATATTTTCTTGGTAATTTTATGGAAGCTTTTCATTGACTAGGCTGGATAGGAAAGCGGTATGTTTAATAGTATTATCTATGTTATTCCTCTGAAAGAATTATAACAGCAAGGACATCGTGCTTTATCAAAAAAAAAAAAGCAAGGGATTTGTGGATGTGTTTGCTTCGGTGCATCAAAACTATATCACCTTGTCTTTGTTCTCTATGCATTGTAGAATATGTTAGTAATCTCCTGACTTAGCTCTATAGACTAATACAAGAAGTTTAGGCTGCCATCGGAAGTCCATTTGCACCAAATTAGAGGAACCTTTTCTTTTGATTATTGATCTTTTATAACGGTAGTGTCCTTACTAGCACGTGGCGTTGCTTGCACCTTGACTAGTACACTGGGTACATTGCTAGAAAGGTCATTTGTGCACCCAAAGGATTCTATATGAAGATTAATGTCACTTATTTGCAGTAGATACTAATCTCTTCGACTCCTCAGATGTTTGAATAATATGGTCCTCAATTTTTGAGTATGTTCTCCCCTTCTGTTTCATCCTAAACATAGGTCCAATCTTCTTCTCGTTCCTGCGAATTGCTATTTGGAACTTTATGTGCTTCCCATTTTCCCTTATGAGCTTTTTGATTGAAATTAAGATATGTTGAGAATTTTAGTTTGGATATTCATAGCTAAGTTGCTCAGATTCTCCAAAAATGTTGCCGCACCCATGTCGGACCCTTCAAAAATACACTATTTTTGGAGGATCTGACACACACCCGTCGACATTTTTGAAGAGTCCAAGCAACATAGATTCATAGTTTGATTTTAAGGTTTTCTGTACCTATTGCGGATTAATTTTCATTGAAGTGTATAATTTACTATCGTTCTATTTTACAGCTTGAATGAGACATATATGTACGACTTTATAAATCAACTAGTCACTCCAAAAGTGGGAGTTGAGCCATCCCTTTATTTTGGTGAACCATCAAAAATAAACTTTTTCATTGAAATGTAAGATTTCTAGCCTAGCTTTATTAGTTAATGCAGACTATGACTCTCAAATCATAGAAGACCTTCGAAAGAAATTGCACTTGGTACATGCTTACTACAATAAGTTGGTGGAGTTGAGCCATCCTTTTTGTTTTGCCTGAACCTTCAAAGATAAACTGATTCATTGAAATGTAAGTTTTTTATGCTCCCCCTTCTCCTTATCAGTACTATAAGTATTATTCTAGTATTATCTTTGGTTATCCTACATTTTTCGCTTATACTCTCATTTCCTCAGTATTTTCTGCGTCGCTTCTTCACTCTCGTATTATAAGTATTATTCTAGTATTATCTTTGGTTATCCTACATTTTTCGCCTATACTCTCATTTCCTTAGTATTTTCTCCGTTGCTTCTTCCCTCTCGTATTTTTCCAAATCTGTACTATTAGTATTATTCTTATATCTATTGTTTTCTTCTTTTACTTGGGGCCGATACACTTGAGCCGAGGTCCTTTGGATACAGCCTCTATCTCCACATGAGGCAGTGGTAAGGTTTGCGTACACTCTACCCTCCTCAGACCCTACTTTGTGGGATCTCACTGGGTACATCGTTGTTGGTTTATGAAAATGCTTTTCTTGAGCCAAGGGTCTTCAGAAACTGCCTCACACAAGGAGGCTGTTAATCATGCTCTAGTCTCATGGCCACAGTTCAACCACCAAACTTGGTTTACTGTCTCTGTAGAACTCAAGGATACAGTGATAAGAGCCTATAGATTTGATCCTGTTCAAGTAAGGTCATTATCGTTTAATAGGATGCAGAGTATCAAGTTGAATTTTATCTTGACCTTGTGTTTTTTGTGTGGGTTGATAATATTCCATGATCAACCCACACAAAAAACACAAGGTCAAGATACACTTCAACTTGATACTCTGCATACTATTCTCTACATTCTCAACCTTCTCAAAGCATATAGAGTTCCCCTCCTTCCAAATGGTCCACCAGATGTAGGCAGGAACAATTCTCCTATACTTCTGTCTTTTGCCAGTAGACTTGCCTCCTCCCAATTCTCTCTTAAGTGCTTTTGAAATCTTTCCTGGCATAGTCCGTGAAATGCCTTTGAGATTTAAGAATATTCTCCAAAGTTGTCTTGTGGTCATGCAATGTAGGAATAAATCACTAACAGTCTCTGCCTTTTCACCGCAAAAGAAATATCTCGAACATAATGGGATCGCTCTCATCATCAAACTCTCCGGTGTAAGGCCTGCTCCCTCAGCTAGTAGCCACACACAAAGCAAGCTATTTTGTGTGGTTATTTTTGTTTAAAAAAATGAGCTTCCCAGTTGTTTTATTGTTGATTGGGGTGGTTCATCATTCTGTAAGTTGCTTTAACCTTGAAAGAGCCACTGTTATTACCCAACCACCATAACACATCCTCCTGTCTGAAGCCCAGCCACCTTCAGAAGTAATGTGAAGCTCTCTAGTTGTGAATCAGACTTTTGATAATCCTGTGAGCACGTATGGGCTAGATTGATTAGAGATAATGTACTGTACTTGCTTTGTTCCCAAAATTCATTGTGGTTCAATGGACAAGGTTTAGACTGTTTGATTGTTATGTTTGGGCTAATTTGAAGTTTTTCTGAAGATAAAGTTTTACTTTTGGAGAAAGTACATATGTTGTAACATTGCAAACCAAACCTTCTTTCTGTAGTTTTGAGGAATTTCTTTTCACTAGCATGTAAAATGGGATTGGGAGAAAGTAGCTTTCTTGTTGGTCATTTGGAATTGTTTCTGGTACAACGTATGAACTTGATGAACAAATAAGAGTACGAAGTGGTAGTATCCTTCCCAACTATGATGGATTATCAAAGTTTGGTGTTGTTGGAGCAGGTAATGGAGCCAGGTGCAAGGGGGTCTTATTTGAAGGATTCAGAGAAGACAGAAATGTACAAGAAGCATAAGGAGAACCCAGAGTTGTATACAGTTGAGCGCTTAGCAAAAGATTACAGGATCATGAGGCAGAGGGTTCATGCAATTCTATGGCTGAAGGAACTTGAAGAGGAGGAAGAGAAGAAGCTTGGGCGTCCGTTGGATGACTCGGTTGAGCTCTTGCTTGATACATGCCCAGAGTAAGTGAATTAGATTCTGAATTTATTTCCTTTAAAATCCTCCGAGATTATGTTGTTGCTTATAACTTCGTCCAAGCTTGAGGTTCCTATTATTATTTTTCTGACATGGTACTTTGTTAATGTTTATTTATCAAAAGGGTACCACAAAAGTATAAAAGTTTAAAACATGAGCATATGAACAGTCACTAGTTCACAACATCAAGGCTTTCCACAAAGTCCAAAAGAAATGCTGGGTTTTCCATTGTATTGCTCCTCTATCATTAGGATAAGTTTTGTATACATTTACACTTTAGAAAGAAGTATGTGATTTTCCCTTAAGAAAACATTTGTTTTTTCTTTCCACCAAATAGTCCATATGATGCAAATTGGAATAGTCTTCCAAGTTGACTTTAGTCTTCTATCAATTTTCTGACCTTGCCAGCAATTGAGTTTTCTTTTTTTCTTTTTTGATGAAGGTTTTGTATAGTTGGCATCAAGAAGATGCCTAGTCACAAAAGATATATTAGCTCCAACAACATAGGCCTTTAAGCACAGGGAGCTAATCAAAAAGCAAAAGAGGGCTAGTGAGCCAGGCCTAGAGAGCCAATGAAATCTATAAAAGAACCTACGTCAATTACAAGAGCATAATTAGTCCAACTAAAGAGCAGTAACAGACATCTACCCTTGAGAACTGAGATGGGAGTTGAAATCCCATCAAAGCATCTTCCATTTCTTTCTATCCAAACACACAAAAAATATATATCTAGGAATCATTCTCCAGATGTTCTTGATGGCTTTGCTGATTCTCCAAGAATCATATTTTTTTCTCTTGTTCAAACAAATATGAATATTCAAATGCATATTAGAAAGGTAAATTTAGTCAATTGTTGAAAGGCTTATAAGTCTAATCCGAATCTAGGGCCATTGAAATAGACAAGATTCAACTCAGATCCAAAGAAAATTAGTTTTTTTTTTTTTTTGAGAAGGTAACTTCCGTGTATATTGCCAAGTCACTAAGTCAGTACATGGGTTGCACTGAAACCATAATTACGATAAAATCAAAAGAGTGAAAAATTGACTCACAATCCTAACAAGATCCTAAGATGTCTATGATTGAGTCAGTATCCTCTAAGCAATTTGTTTGCACCAAAAACGAAAAAGTCTAATGCAATTTGGTTTGATCATTTGTTGATCACAGTTTTTTCTCTCAAAACATCTTAAATTCCTTTCCTTCCATATTGTACACCAAATGCAAGCTGGGACAGTTCTCCATCTGTCTCTGTTTACAACTCCCGCTCCTGCTTCCTCCCAACTATGTAATAAGTGAGTTATTTTGTTAGGCATGACCCAGATAATGCCCTTAAGGCTGACAAAAATCTTCCACAGCTGTGAGTTATCCTGCATTGTAGAAATAGATGACTAAATTCCTCAACCTCTTCACCACAATGGTAACATCTGGAACATAAAGAGAATTTTCTCTTCTTGTAGTTCTTGTGTAAAACAGCCTCTCTTGCAGATAACAAAGTAAAACAGACAACTTTGAAGGGGATTTTGGTCTTCCATATATGCTTTCATGGCCAATGTTGTGTCTTGTTGGTTTCCTTGGTCCAAAAACTTTTAAGCAGAGCTTACCTTGAATATGCCGTTTCTATCTAATTTCCACCAAATTCCATTTG
Source organism: Solanum clarkiae (assembly GCA_011800125.2). Lineage (NCBI taxonomy): Eukaryota > Viridiplantae > Streptophyta > Magnoliopsida > Solanales > Solanaceae > Solanum > Solanum clarkiae. Next base: position 25,962,904 of record JAABOM020000092.1, read on the forward strand.
CTTCTTCACTAGTACCTTTAAACTCCAACATCCTGAAGAACTCAATGACAGCATCAATTTACCATCATTGAAGTTCCTCCTGAATTGAATGTCCCATCCTTGTGTCCATATGTCAGCCACACTCACTTCCTGGTGTACTGCCATACCAGCTAATTCATAGCAAACTCTTCCTCCAATTTATGTGCAACCCAGAGACTCCTTCAAATAACACCAGGGTTGATCTAAATATCAACAAGTGGTCTTCATCAGTACAGTCTAATCAAAGGCGCGCTGAAGCCCTGAAGCGAGGCTCAAAGCGTGTTGAGCGCTTCTCCTTGCTTTATGTGCGTTTCAATGTTGTCATCAAGGTTCTGAGGTAAACTTTTCCCTGCCAATGGCCTCTCTTGAAGAAGTGACACTAAGTATTTGATAATCCACTTTATCATAATTTTTTTGGTCACATTTGTTATTTACGTTTATAATTATTAGTCTTGAACTAAACATATATATATTTTTAACTTTTTCTCCGTTTGCGCCCTTTTTGATTGATGAAGCGCACGCTTTATTTGCGGTTAGCACTTAAAGCCCCAATACACCTCAGAGATTTTTTGTGCTTTCGCCTTTGATAACACTGCATCAGCATCACAAAAGATTAAAGTATCATTGTATGGAATTGTGTAACTTCCAGTTTGGGATAGAATTTAAGTTGGTTGCCACCTCAAAACCTCTTACCCAGTTAGTGCTTCTTGCTACCTTGGTCATATTATTCAGACCCTCCATGGCTATGATAAACAAGAAAGGAGATAAGAGATCCCCCTGCCTCAAACCTCTTTGAGTTGGAAAGAACCTTCTGGTGATCCTTTAATTAGAGTAGAGAAGCTAACAGTTGAAATGCAAAATCTCACCCATTTGATCCATTTTCTTCCAAATCCTGTACATGAAAATATGTTCAGAAGGTATTCCAGTTTACATGGTCATAAGCGTTCTCGATATCCAATTTACGTAATATTCCTGCCTTCCCCTGAGATATTCTAGAATCCACTACTCATTAGCTATCAGGATGGCATCCATAATTTGCCTATTTTTTATGAAAGCCATCTTTTGAGTATCAATCAACTTATCTATCACTTTCTTCAATCTTTCTGTGAGTACCTTTGATAGCAACTGGTGGACACTACCTATGAGGCTAATAGGAGTCTGAAGTCTCTCAGTTCCTTTGCTAAGTGTGTTCTTTGGAATTAATGCAATATAGGTGGCATTAAAACTTTTCTCAAAGACACCATTTGCATAAAAATTTCCAAAAGTACCCATGATGTCCTCTTTTAGAATATCCCAACATTTAATATAGAACCCCATTGTGAAACCATGTGTCCTTGGTGCTGTCCATGGCACATATCGTCAAACATGGAAGTACCTCTTGTTCATCCATTTTACCTTGTAAAGTTTCCTTCTCTACTTCAGAAATCACAGAACAGTTTATCAGATTGCTTGTGGGTCTTCTAACTAATGTTTTTAATACAAGTTTTTGTAAAAGCCAGTGATTTCCCCTTTGATCCACTCTGACTTGAACTATGGTTGTGCCTTTAATCACTAACTGATCAATGTTATTATTTCTCTTGTGTGATTGGCCACCTTGTGAAAGTAGTTGGTGTTTCTGACCCTCTCTTTTAGCCAAAATGCTCTCGATCTTTGCCTCCAGGGCGTTTCCTTATCTTTGAGATGCTCTTCAGACTCCATTAGAAAGAGATGCCTTTTCCTCCTGTAAACAATATGTTTTCTTGGATATACTCTAACAGATCCAAAGAAATAGAATCCAATATTATCTCAAGTTTTTGTCATTTCTTTCATATTCGATTTCTTCATTCCAGATTTCTCCATTCCTTCCTTTATACATTTCTAGAACCCGTCCAAATAATGTGCGCAGTACAAAGTTCATGATGTGGTACTTGTTAGAATAGGAATAGGTAAATACAATCCTAATTAGAATAGGAATAGGTAAATACAATCCTAATTAGAATAGGAATAGGAATAACAATAGTATATAGAATCCTTCCTGGAAAAGAATTGTATTATAGTATCTAGTTGGAAAAGGATCGTATTATAGTATCCTAGTTGGAAAAGGAGTCTAATATAGTATTTATAAATAGGGTCTCAATATAATAATGTAGAATACACAATTCAATAATATTCTTCTCCAGTATTTCTCACATGGTATCAGAGCTTCTACGGTCTTGATAGAAAATCAAAGAGCTTCCGCTGCCGGCGGATGGCTATGACCCATATATGCCGCCCGTCTAGCCAATGATTATGTTAGCAAAAAAAAAAAAGATTAGGTCATCGTGTCATCTTTTTGGTGACTACTTTTCCATATTTATCATGTGTAGCACCGTGCCATCTTTTTGGCTGAAACTTCCTTCCAAGAAACTGAAAACCAGACAGTTCCTAGTGACTGCCAGGCTAGTGTGCGAGAAACTGAAAACCAGACAGTTTTAGTGACTGCCAGGCTGGTGTGCGTCGTTCTTTTGTTTTTTTCTTGAGTGTTCCTGCCAAGAAACTGAAAACCAGACAGCTTCTAGTGACCGCCAGGCTGGTGTGCATCGTTCTTTTGTTTTTCTTGAGTGTTGTGCAAAACCAACACCCCACGAGGTGCGGATAAGGCGACCAAACCCCAGTAAGCTCCTCCGAGTCTTATTGCTTCATGCGCCCTCACGCGCCGCCGGAAGTATCGGATCTGCATCTCCACGTGCCTCGCGCGCCGGCACGTGACTGTTTTCGGCAAGATTTTTTTTAATTCTTTTTCCAGCTAGGTCGCCTCTCCATTCTGAGGCTATCCGTGTAATTTTTTCCCAGATCCGATCGCCAGAATTAGGGTTCCGACAATTTCAAGCAATTTCCGGCGAGTTTCCAGTGTTCCAGGCAGTTTTCCGGCATCCTTGTTTGCAGTTTTTTTCCCTCAGGGAGGGTCGTGCCATCAAATCGGTGACTACTAGAGTTTGATTTTAAAGATGTCCTTTGGAATCGATATGTTTGGCTCCAAAAGTACAGGAATAGGAAGTTCTAATCCTATGATCACTTCAGAACCATCAATGGGTAGTTCCAACTACTTAGCATGGGCTTCCTCAGTTGAATTATGGTGCATAAGCAGGTTTCGAGCAATTTTAAAGTGACTTTCTTAGAGTAATTTCGACATGATCCGTATTATCATTCTCCACTGACCTTTTGATCAGTTGAACATTAACAATGATTTTCTCCATGATCATCTCGAGGAAGAAATTCTATGTGGAGCAACCACTTGATTTTGTTGCTCAGGGGGAGTTTGGTAGCCTTGTATGTCATTTGTGTAAGTCCCTTTGTGGTATGAATCAGTCTTCAGAGCTTGGTTTGGGAAGTTCAACACTGTAATTGAAGAACTTATCACATTGTGTTTTATGGACATTGTGCATCAAATC
>JAABOM020000092.1:25983150-25999929 GCA_011800125.2 Solanum clarkiae
GCGAGACTGCGATGGTTTGGACATGTGCAGAGAAGGAGTACCGATGCTCTTGTTAGGAGGTGCGAGAGGTTGATTTTGGGAGATACTCGGAGGGGTAGAGGTGGACCGAAGAAGTACTGGAGGGAGGTTATTAGACATGATATGAAGGAACTTGACCTTACTGAGGACATGACCTTAGATAGAAAAAAGTGGAGGTCGCGTATTAGAATAGCGGACTAATGGTAGGGTTAGGTTTTTTTATCATGTGTTCGTATTGCCTATGTGTTAGTTTTATCTTATTTACATAATGTCATTATTAGTCGCCCTTTCTGTTCTCTTCCCTTCCTTTTATCATATCTAGTTCTTTCTTGCGTACGGGTGTTGAGATGAGGGTTCCCAGGAAACAGCATCTCTACTTCTATGGTAGTGGTAAGGTCTGCGTACATTCTACCCTCCCCAGACCCCACTTGTAGGATATTACTGGGTATGTTGTTGTTGTTGTACATACTATGTATGAGTACCTATTTCTTATCGTGTGGGTCTTTTCCTAAGAAACCACTCAGACAATTAGGGAAAAACAAGTTATCCATGTATTAATTTCCGTATAACTTATATGAAGTTTGATAGATAGATAGGAAATAAGTTATTCATGTACTAAATTAACATGATGTTTCATTGGCAATTTAAAAACTCGCATAATTAATACATGTTGTGAGGGAACCTATGTATTACTTTGCGCATGATAAAAAGGTAGAATAACTAATACATATATGACTAACACATGAATAACTAATCCCAACATAACTAACACCTGCATAAAATAATTCATAGAATCACTCAAAAATAACCCCTTTATTACTATACTTGGATAACTCTAACCAGCTACAAAACGGCCTCTTAGTGAATTATATATAAAATAAGAATACCAATTGACACAAGAAAAAAGGCATTCCTCACAGACATCTAAATGTGTATTGTTTATTAAAATGGTCCTCGTGCTCATGTATATTTAACTAATAACTGAAGCTAACCGAGATCGAGAATTTTCATATCACACAGTACCTGTGATGATTTTCTTTTCTATATATTTATGTTGATTCCTATAGTTCATCAGGGATAAAAAATTCCATTCACAACAATTATCTAGTTATCACTAGACAGCCATCCCCTCTCATTAAAAAAGAGGGAATAGATTGACCATTGTGATTACAACAACGTACTCAGGATAATTATGTAGATAGAGTCTAGGGAGGGTGGTGTGTGCACAAACCTCACCCTACATTGTGAAGGTAGGGAGGTTGTTTCCAATAGACCTTCAACTCAAGTAAAGCATTTCAAAGCATGTATGAAAAGGGAATACAATAGTAAAAAGAAGTCATGATAAAAATAAATGAAAAAAAGAACAGTAGCAACAACAAATAACATAGTAACCTAAGCAAAGAAAATAATAGGTAATAATAAAATAGAAGAATAAGATAATAGAAGAGTGATAACGAATACTGATAATAAAAACTAGACAACACTCCGACCAGCTACTAACCTTCTACCCTAATCCTCGACTCCTATTTCCTCCTATCTGGCGTAATGTCCTCAGTAAGCTACATATATGCCATTCTTGTGATTAGATTTTATTTTTTTAATCACACACCTGGGTTTTTGATAAGGTTCCACCTGATGTTTTAACTCTCCTACTCAATTCATAGACAACATATCTTTGAGCCCTCCTTTTTAATGACCACGTGACACGAACGCTTTACAGATGAAATTTCAACCTTCCTTAGAGGTGTTCAGGATGTGTGAGTTTTTTTTTTGTATGCACGTGGGAAGGAGAGGAAGGGGGGATTGAAAGTTTCAGGTAGGTGATTTACATTTCCATTGCAACAAGCAGAAGCATATAACGTCTCCTGGTCTGGAAGGCTCTTACAACCATCAATCTCTTGCTCCTGTTGTCATCTACAAAGGTCAACTCCATAGTAAAATTAAAATAAACGAATCAAGGTAATCACCAGATATCAGAAACTTCCAACAACTTCATAAAAGGAGACCTTATTAAATTTTGTTGGTGCCGGGTACTTCCCACTGCAGGCCTCTTTAGAGCTCGGTTCAGCCAAGCAGTGGCAATCTACTCCACCACCAGTTGATGTTGACTCACATAAGCAAAGGTTCCTTGATCTAGAAAAGTGATGACTTCTTGAGACATCATCTAGATGTTGGTTTTCATGAATATCAACATCCTGGCTCATATCAAGAGGGGGCTCAAACACCTGCAAGTTAACAATTGGACCTCAACTTACTGTGTTGTACAACCAAACTGGTCTTTCTAGTTTTAAGAATATGAAATGGCAGAAATTAATGATACCATAATAGGATGGAAATCACAAACAGACACAAGAAAAAAGATGATAAAGAGCCCCCCGTCACCTTTAGCATCTCAAATATGAAATATGAATTTTGAGCGATGCACCTGCAACACAGAAAGGATGATTAGTTTGGATCAGAAAAAGACATCTAGAGAGTTAGGAAGTGTTTAAACCATTGCAATTCTTACATATAAGAAAACAAAGTTGTTCATGTAGGACCATATGAATATTATATTATATAATAATAGTAAGAACAAAATTTAGCTGAAATGCAAAGGGGTTCTTGGCAGACATGGACGTTTAAATATAGACATGGTTTGTCCTTGATGGGATGACATGGTGGTTGAGCTTTCATACCGAAGCGGTCAACTACTGAAGCAATCCATCTTGTGCGGAGACTGGAGGAGAAATATAGAGAAAAAAAGAGTGACCTCCATATAGTGTTCATTGGTCCTGAGAAGGACTATGACAAAGTGCCAAAGGATGTCCTTTGGAGGTGTCAGGAGGCTAAAGGTGTCCCGATGGTATATATTAGGACGATAAAGGATATGTATGGTGGAGCCAAGACTCGGATTAGAACGATAGAAGAAAACTCGGAATAATCTTTTGTTGAGATGGGACTACATCAAGGATTTGTGTTGAGTCTTTTTCTTTTTGCCTTGGTGATGGATGAGCTAGCACGATCTAAATAGGAGGAGGTTCCATGGTGTATGCTATTTGCGGATGACATAGTATTGATTGATGACACACAGGACAGGGCTAATGATAGATTGGAGGTTTGGAGACAAACTCTCAAGTCTACCGTCCAATGGTTCAAATTGAGCAAGACCAAAACAGAATATTTGAAGTGCTAATTTAGTGTTATGATGGATGCGGTGGACATGGAAGTGAGGCTTGCCACTCAACCTATTCCCACGAGAGACAGCTTTAAATATCTTGAGTATGTCCTCCAAAGTAGTTGGGACATCGATGATGATGTCATGCATTGGATAGGGGCAGCATGGATAAAATGGAAGCTTGCCTCGGAAGTATTGTATGATAAAAAAAGTACCAACTATATTCAAAGGTAAGTTCAACATAATAGTGGTTAGAACTATTTTTGTTATATGGGGTGGAGTGTTGCCCAGTCAAAAATTCACATGTTCAAAAGATGCATGTTGCGGAGATGAGGACGATGAGATGGTTGTGTGAACATACTAGGAGTGACAAGATTAGGAATGAGGTTATTCGGGAGAAGGTGGGTAGCCCTCGTGGCGAACACTATAAGAGAAGTAAGATTGAGATGGTTTAGCCATATGAAAAGGAGGTGTGTTGACGCTCTTGTTAGGAGGTGCGAGAGGTTGAATTTAGGGGTTATAAAAAAGGGGTAAGGGTAGATTAAAAAAGTATTTGGGAGAGCTAATTCGACAAAATATTGTGCAACTTCATGTCACTGTGGACGTGACCTTAGATAGTTGAGTGGAGATTTCATATAAGGGTAGAAGGCTAGTGGGGGTAGAATGTTGTCTTGTCTTGTCATAGGATAGTCGTGCTATTATTGTTGTGTTGTTACTGCTCTTAAATATTCTTCTACTTTTATTTTTTTCTTGTAGAATTAACACTACTCTTCATTTTAGCCATTATTCTACATCTATTGTTTTCTTCCTTACTTAGGGCAAATACATTTGAGTCGAAGGTGTTCCATAAACAGCCTCTCTATCTCTATGAGGTAGTGGTAAGATTTGCGTACACCTTACCCTCCCCAGACATTATTTTGTGGGACATCACCGAGTGTAATGTTGTTGTTGTTGATAAAATAAGAATGGTATATAGTATATTATTTCATGTTTGTTAAAAATGAATCTTGGGTCTAACTCAACCTCAAAAGATAGCTTATAGGGTGAAGATTGACCAAGTCCATACAAGGAGACTAATTACCCATCTCATATCCGATGCGGGACTTTTAACACTCCCCAAATGCCCAAACCTCATTTAATGCTCGTTAACTAGAGCGTGGACAATATAATATAGGTGCCCAACAATGGTGAACAAAGAATTGAGATGAATTAGCTCTGATACCATGTTAAAGAATGAAGTTGAGCCTAACTCAATTCCAAACTAGCTTGTAGGGTGAGGACTATCCAAATCCTTTATAATGAGACCAATTACCCATATCATATACAATGTGGGACTCTTAACAATGTTGAGAGAAGAGAATTCGCTTAAGAGAACCCCAATCAAACGACTTAAACAATAATATTATTGCCAAACAAAATGAAACAAAGGAGAATGCAAGTACCTTACCCTCCACTATTCAACCTCATCTTATTCTTATGAAAAGTACAATATATCTAAAAGAAAATGAAGAATATGAAAGAGAAGACATCGAAAAATATAAAAGAATAAATGCTCTTTAAAAGTGTTGCTTCAGAGATCTGTCAACGATATCTGAGAAAAAAGTCCTCCTACCTAATGCATCCCTCTGCCAACATTACATCCTTCCCCAAAATAAAGCTAGATGCAACCAGGGGTGGTGGAGTTCGGGGGTTCGCCCGAACTCCCTCCTTCAAAAAATTACATTGTATGTAAGGTCATTTTCTAGGTTTATGATTATATATATTGAAATAAATTCCCTTAAAGAGAACCATAGCCCAGTGGCAAAGAGGTTCATTAGTCACTGGTCTTGTCCGAGTTCAATTCCTCTCCATGCAACATTTTTCCCTTATTTTTAACTTTAGAAAGGTTGATGGCCCTAGATTTTAGGCTCAGAAATCCAACGCAATGAAGGCCTCGATGTTCGTGGGTTCAATGTAAAGCTTTATTGTTAGTATGTTTCTCTCTCTGCTATTTCTTTTTCTCAATTTGTCTTTGTTTAATTTATTAGTCACACTTTTTATATTTTTGTCTTTTATTGTTCTTAGTTATATTGCTCGCTTTGTTTTCACATAACTCTCATGTACTAACACAAAGAAACTCTTTTAAAAATAATGAATTGTTATTAAATTTGAAACTAAGTTAGAAAAAATATCATATAAAATATAAATTGAAATTAGTCAAACGAAGAAATTTAAAATTTGTGAATATTCTTTATTTAATTGAATTTTTTCTTAATTTCATAGTATTCCTTTGTTTTTTTTTTCAACTCGACTCTAAAGAGATGAAAACTAAACTAAACTTATTTGATTCATTTATCATTTATCTTTTTTTCTTTTGGCAAATGACTAACCTAGTAAATTGAATTAAATGAACTAAAAAATCAATGACATCATTTATTAGTATTTATTTATCTTATTAATATGCACTATAATATTAGTAACTCAATTATTACACCTTTTTAAAGAATCTTGATGGTGTTTAAAGTAACATATGATTGAATAGACACTAATTCAGAAATTTTAAAAAGTTCAAAATAAAGTAGAACACTGCAAAATAAAAGAAACAAAAGCACAAAGAAATTTGGACGCTCAATGGAGCAAGCGAACAGTAGGAAGGACCAAAATACGGTATAAGAAGACAAGTTAAATTAAGCAGGTTAGGATTAATATTTCTCTCCCATCTCGCTCCATTTTTCATCATTTAATTTTCACATATTTACTTCTTTATTCTTCGAAACCCCTTCATAGAAATCATGGCTCCGTCACTAGATGCAAAATTTTATCCTGGAATACAGTAGTAATGCGCTTTATTAGCAAACACACCACGCCAGTGCCCGACCTTAGTTTATCTTGGGACTCAACCACGAAAACTTCAGACTAATTCAGGTTCCTTTAGCAAGCCACTCACCCACATTCTTCCTTTTCGTGAAAGCAGCCTCACATTTGCGAAGCTCATCTTATCATTTAACTAGTTTTCATCAAGTGTCTGGGAATTATAAATAATTCCACTACTTTAGCAAACACACCATGCCAGTGCCTGACTCAACCACGAAAACTTCAGACTAATTCAGGTTCCTTTAGCAAGCCACTCACCCACACTCTTCCTTTTCGTGAAAGCAGCCTCACATTTGCGAAGCTCATCTTATCATTTAACTAGTTTTCATCAAGTGTCTGGGAATTATAAATAATTCCACTACTTTAAGACAAAACACAATCCCATTACTTTTATCATTTTCCTTCAATGGGTACCTACAGGTTCTCGCCAGCAGCTTATTTCCCACTAGTTGATCCATGGAATAAAATGGGAAAAAGTTTCTCTGGAAGACATGCAAAATTAAATTTCTAGGAAGTAGTTCTGCTCACATCATCAACAGCTATATGCATAGCTAGTCTCAGCTAAAACAGGTCAGCAATGTTAGCTTACATTTCATCACAAATTTTGCAATAATAAGAGAAATTTCTAGTAGTTGGGCAAGCAAAATTTTTCAAATGTTAATGCATATAAAGTCCCAACTAATCCTAATTAGCAGTGTAGACAGTTGATCACATAAATGTACCATCTCAGTTTCTGAAACTTCACGGGAATGTGAGACAGCAGTGCCTGCAGAGCACATTGCACAAGTATTATAAGGTTTGTTCAGAAATTAAAGTATCGTGCAACAACATATCTATCAGGGACAACGAATACCTTATGATGCGGCGGTAGTTTTGCAAAAGACCTTTCCCATCTTTTCACATCCTCTTCTGCAGCTTCAGGATAACTGTACATAAAGTCACACAAGTAATCAAATAGCGTTAATTCAAGCGGATAACCTTTAATTAGTGGTAGTATGGGGGAATTGAGGAGTGTGTGTACTTGAGGTAGGCGCTGATGATACGACGGAGGGATTTCACTTCTAAGGCTTCTTCAAACTTCCTTCGCTCAAATTCTTCGGCCGTTTCGATTTTCGACATTGCCGGAGACGATGAACTCTCGACGGGATCTTATCCCAAAATGTGCACTTTCGCCGGAGACGGTGAACTGATGTGACAAAAAGAGTGTTTGAAGTTGGTTTATTAATGACCAAAAATAATTATTTTTTGTTCCTTAAAATTAAATATGTCAGTGAGATCTTTTAAATTTATCAAAAATTAATACTCTACTTCTTCAATATTTAGTATTTATAATATGATCAAAAATAATGAATGTAAATGTTAATAAAGTCTCATCAGCTCTGGCTATTTCAAATACACACCCCATAAGGCTTCACTCGAAGTGAAGTATCCACAATTTTTTCATATCATGAGTTCAAACTTAAGAGTTTTGATTAAGGATAAAAATAGTTTCATTCACTATATCATATTTCTTAATAATTTATAGGAATAATTTCTATTAGTACTTTACTCTAGTTTCTATCTTTTAGGCAATTTACTTTAAGCATTATATTGTATCATAAAAATGTTAATCGGTAGCATTTCATTCTTAACATGCATATTTGTCAAATCTATTGAATTCTATATTTTATTTTACTAGTCATTCAACCAATAATATACAATTTAAAGAACTATATACACTATGTCACATTCCTTAATAATTAATGGTGATTTTATTTGATTTGAATCAATAAATATTAAGATTGTGTCTCTTAAATGTCTTGTTGTATATTTCATATTTGATTAAAATGACTTATTATAACTTTTAACTTTGCATCTACTTAATCATACTTCAAAATTTTATAACAAAAAATTATTACATCTCTTGTTTTGACAAACATTCTTAATCAAGATAACTTTGTCTTTCATGCATATAAATAAACATATAAGGAAAAAATCTCTCTTGACCTAAAATATCCTTTGATGATTGATTTTGATTAATAAAATATTGGATATGATAACAAATAAAAATGTCAAGATGAACAGTAGAATGTCAAAAAAGTTTAATATGATTGAATATGTTCATATATGGAATGAAATAATATGTGTGATACACTCGCTAACACAGTCTCACTGATCTATACGTTTAACTAAAATTGCTCATTATCAAAGAAAATAAACTCGAAGAATAATTATTAAAAAAAAGTAAGTAATCACATTTGATGAGTCTGCTTCTTTCCTGAGTTTATGATTATACATATTATTGTTTTGTGTTTCCATTTATGTGAGATAATTGATACATATAATTACAAAAAAAGAGCATTGAAGATAAGAATTCGAAAACACATACAAAAATATTTTTGTTGCAAATCATTTGTACGAGCAGCAAAAATTATTGGCCTTGTAGCATGTAAACAAAATTGTAGTCTACTTATAAATGTAAAACATAAAACCTTTTTTTTTCTGAAAAAGAATTTTTGGTCAGATGACCATTTTATTAATTAAAAAAAAAATCAAAGACCAACACGTGCGATCTAGAAAACACACTATGACGGCAGACTACCGAAACCCTAATCCAATCAATTTGCAATCTATTTTATGGCCGCGAAGCCAGCCATTGGCCAACCTCCGTCGGTGAAAGGTGGGCCAACAATGCTGGAGAATACAAAATTATCATATGCAAATATTTTGAGACTGGTCCAGACAAGCTACAAACCAATTCCATTGAAACAGATTTCTTATTTGCATGGGAAGTCGTATATGGTATGGTAGGAAGAAGAGGTGAATCAGATAATTATCAATGAAAAATTGCAATACGTCTTTATTGATAAATTTTCCTATGGATAGCGAGAGATGTAGGAATTGGAACGTCATCTAATATCAAAACAATGCAAGTTAAAGGAAGAAGCCAACATAAGATTGCTGAGTAACAGATATATACTAATTAGGGCTACACTTTTGGAGGACTATGTCAAATTATTAACAAAGCCACAATTCTATATTAATCATAAGAATTGGTCATATCCCATGAAGAAATTGAAGTAAGATCTTTATTTGATCCGGAGGAAGAAACATCCATTGCTATTGCTTGGATATCTTTCCCGTCGTTACCATCAAATTTTTTGGGCAAAGAGGCGATTTTTTCATTGATGGCGCAAGTAGATCTTGCTACAAAGAATAAGATGCAATCTAATTGTTCTAGAGTGAAGGTGAAAGTTGATTTAATGGGAGAATTTCCAAAGAAGTCAAAAATGGGGCTTAGGTCGAGGACTAGAGAAATCAAGAAAAAATGAATAAACATCCAGTATGATTACATACCAAAGTACTGCAAGACTATAAGCCACAGGGGCATAATGAGGAAGAATCTTTTGTCATTCACCCAGAGTTATACCCAAAGACAGAAGGTGACAAGGTTGATAGCAAGAAGAGGAGAGATGTCACTTTGGAGACTGCTAATAAGGATAAGAATTTTGAAGAAAGGGGAAGATTATACAAAGGAAAAGGAATAGAAAGGGAACGTGATGATTTTCAGGAACAAGCATGGAATAAAAGGAATAGAAGAGGAAGGACAGTCTTAAATCCAAAACCACAGATATATAAGTCATTGGACTTGAATATAACTGATAAATTTGAAGCATTGGAAGAAAAAAGAAAAGACGAGGATGAAAAGAGTTTTAACATAGAGTCTCTTTAACTTATCAATTGTAAAGAAAAAGTGTTAAGAGTATTGGACATGTGTTTTATCAATATGAATATTCTCAAGGTTGTAGAAGAATATTACAAAATGTTACTTCATGTATCCCATTTTATGTGACATTATATGACTTGGTACGACATTTAAGCAGAAAAGAAAGACTTTTAAAATTTATGGTATAAAATAATCCTTAGATATTTGTGTGGCTATAATAAATTATTTCATTAAGGATAAACGAAAAATTTTAAAGTTGAATAATTTTTAATTATAGCAAAGTAACATTCTTATTGCATGGACTAAAATAAAAAAGGTGTCACGTAAAATAAGAGGGATAAAATATTATAATTTTTCCCGATTCTTATGTTTATTACGAGAGTTCAATCTTTGTCAACTCGTAAATATTCAAATGGTCCATGAATTCAACACATTTACAATGACAGTCAGAAAAGCGACAATTTATTATACATAGATCTCACCCTTATTTCCAAAAAAGAGAGATTGTTTATGATATATCATGATTCAAATAGATGAAGAAAACGATAACAGTAACAAACTAGAGGAACTACAACATCAAAGCTAGGAATACAATCAACAAATATAAGAAGTCAAGAATACAAATATACATAAGTATAACTAGTGCTTCAGGAATGAGAAAATAAAACACTTAACGACCTACTAACCCAATATCCTAATTCTCGACCTACATACTCTCCTATTAAGGGGCTTGTCCTTGGTAAGGTGAAGTTATGTCATGTCTTGCCTTATCACCTCAAGTTGGTACTTTTTAGGCTTATCTCTAACCCTCATTAAGCTCTCGACGACCAACCTCTCACCTCCTTGTCGAGGTATCCACACATCTTTTTCACATATCCAAACCATCTCAATTTCACCTTTCAAATTTTATCCTTCGTGAGGGCCGATCACTTTCACCCTAACTTGAATAATTTCATTCCTAACCTTATCTGTCATGAGAATTTCATACATCCATTCAATATCTTTATCTTTAATACGCTTATTTTCTAACATATAAGAATTCTTGTTTTATCAATATTCTTCCCTATATAACACAATCAATTTAACTACTGCCCTATAAAATTCATCTTTGAGAATTGATAGAAAATTTTTGTTATATATCACAGTATGCAGGTCTTTATTTCATCCATCCTGCTCTAATACGATGCTTGTCATCCATCTCAATCTCCCAGTTAGTCAGTTACCTTGAACAACTAATTTCACATATTATCAAACCTGCACTGTAAATACTTAATATTGATCTTACTTAGTCTTGCTTAACCCGAAGATTTTTTATTCCAAGATCTGTCTCCAAACATACAGTCTTGTATTTGCGCCGCTTTGCCCCTCATCAATAAGTATTGCATCATATGAAGATTACATATACCATGACACCTTCTTTTAAATGTGTCACATTAAAATATTCATCGACAAAATAAATAAAAATAAGTTAAGAAGAAATTCATAATAAAAAACTGTTATGAGTGACTTCCCACATTCCTAATCCAAATATTAACATAATCGTATGTATCCTTAATTGCCTCTTGTATGTTATTGATACACCTTTATTAACTTTCAAGTATCTCCATAAAATCTCTACAAAGATTTTGTATCCCTTTGGACAATTTCAAATAACAATACTCCATAAGAATAGTAGTAAAAACTAAAAGAATGTGCAGTGTGTTACTTTTTTGAATAATAACACCATATTTGCACAATAAATAGTAAATAGTAAGGGTTGTTTGATTGGAAATTTATTTCAAAATAACTTATTTTGGGATAAGTTATTCAATCACGCATATGATAGAAAAATGACGGGATACTTAATATTTCAAATGGGATAAAATAATCCTTCATATTTGTCTTAAAATTATTACGTATAACTTAATTATATCTTTAAAACAGATAGCAACCCACTTTATGATGATGTTATCTTGGGAGCTACATCACACATTCAGGGGAACAGAATAAGATAGTTAACAGGCTGGCAAAAGAAGGGAGTAGTAGTGAATGTTTTGAAAGGAAATCAATTTTTGTAGTTCTTTCATTTTTTGTACAGAATCACTAGTCTATAGATAATTCAGGAACTAGTACTACTAGGAAGGGTTATTTTTAAAAAAAACTTCCTGTGCCGACTAGGATGTGACCGTAAACTCTTGTGTTAATCCAAATTTGTTACCATGTAGCCTACCGGACCAGGTCTCAACTAAAAGCATCCTTTGATGCGTCTTCTATCTAAATTACCAAAAAAAAACTTGTACCTCACACCAAACAACTCCTAAATACATTTAAATGTCTAGGTTTTCTTATTTTTTTAAATAATATTGAGTAAAAAAGAACAAAAATTATGATAGGGGTATTCTTGTAAAGTAACCAACAGCACCGGTAGTATAAATTGTGTTCCTAAGACGAGGGAATTGAAGAACCGAGAGAAAGAGAGTGTCTCGGCAAACACGTCCCGAACCGCCACCGCTTTCCTCTCTCTTCCGCCATCAAACTTCCAACACTCCTAGTACTACACGAGTCTCGGAAAATCCGTATCCACAATTTTCTTCTGAATCTGGTAACCGCTCTCTTTTTACTTCATAATTTTTGCTAGTTTTAAGCAAAATCTTAAATGCTTCACTGGCGGGAAATGCATATTTCCACTTTTTTTTATTTGTTGCGTTGAGATGGATATATCAAAATTGTAATTGGGTTTTTTGATTTATGCATTTTTATGTAATGCTTGTTTGTTTACATCAGTGTCAGGTCCAGAAAGGTTGTGTCTTTGGTATATATGCACGCAGGAGCGGTTAATTTATTCGATGCTGTTTTTGGGGTTTCAAATTTCTGATTTTCTAGGGTTTGTGTCATGTGGGATTTTGGTCTATGCTTTGCAGTGTAATTCTTGTTTACTATCCTACAATGAATGCCATAAATGTCGGATCTTTATTGGAATACAGTAGTGAATTTCTTTGTTGCTGCTATTTTGGGATTCCTAAATCTTTCTTTCGTAGGGGTTGTTTAATGTGGAATTACATGTAATGCTTGTTTAGCTACATCAGCATCTGTGCCGAAAATGTTGTGCCTTGGAATGTTTGCTCACGGGAGCAGTGTGGATGTGTTCTCTCTTTTTTTTTGAATGAATTCTTATATCTTTATTTTATTGGGGTTCTGTCTTTTTTGTTTTGGTATATCGCAGGGTTTAGTAATGCCGTTATATAAAAGAAAGCCGTTTGCTTTGGTGGAAAAACCAAAGGATTTGAAGCCTAATGAACTCGTGTTCCAAGTTCGTTTTACTAAAGAGATATTTAGGGATTATGGGTAAACCCTTAAAAGTCATGATTTTTATTGAAATTTATGATATTTTCTTTTTATTTATGGTATTATACTAATAAAATTACTTTGCTATAAAATGTAGTGAATATCTGAGACGAATAAACCTGTATCGCCATAGGGTGTGGACATGCAAATTGACAGGAAGGAATTATTTGACGTATGAGGAGGCTTTGGTTTCGGAGAAGAAGGCTGCAGAAAAAGTTCTGGAGTTTCCTGAGGAACTAGTGGCTCCAGCTCTTCGCGATGTGCAATTCAGTATGTCAATACATTTTTTAGCTTCCTGAGTGAAATCGTTCTCTCACCTAACTAAAATTCTATTTGCATTTTTAGTACTAGAGATGATCTTAGTTTTGCTCTGTCTTGTGTCTCAGTTTAATTACTTAATGTCCTAGAATGTATGTTTTAAGGTTCCGATATTACTGCATTTTCTGAATCCCAACAAGAATGGAGTGCGAAGCACTTCATTGACACAGTTTTATTATCATGTTTATGCTTTAGCCTTGTGTCTGAGAGTGGTGAACACTAGTTCATGGTTTGCTGCTTGAATATATGCAACTTGCTCCGGCCATCCAAGGATCAAGTGCAAAACTAATCAAACTAAAACTAGGTTTTTCCAGTTTAGATAAAACTCCAACCCCAAGCTTATCATTGAGCGGTCCCAAGCAGTATGTAAAGAGAGAGCATTTATTGAACATAGCCAAAAAACAAGGAGTAACTCATAATTGCTAGTCATACTTCCACAATCTAGATCATGAAAGTTGAAGTCTCACCCGTCAATGCTCCCAACATTTGCTAGTGTAATTCTGTTATACATGTCGCATAAGTGTTGCTTCAGTATGTGGAGAGCATTGGTAAATTTCGATATTAACTGATGGTTTTGCCGCTTGCATTCATGCAAATCTTTCCAGCAATATTCTCTTTACTAATGATCCAATGAGCTTGGCTATGTCCTCATTTTCAATTTAGTTAGCAACAACAAGAACAAGAACATACCCAGTGTGATTTCACAAGTGGGAGCTGGCAAAGGTGGGGTGTATGCAAACCTTGTAAGCCTGGAAGGTAGAGAAGTTCGTTCTGGTAGACCTTCGGCTCAAGAAAAGCATAGTTCAGCATTACCCATAAATGGACTCTTGGTTCAATGATTCTACAAGCTACTGTTTCAAACAAATGTGGATATAGATGTGATCGGATTTGCTTTACGAATTCTGGTGTTTTTTACATGTTCATTCTCTTGTGGTTTTTTTAATTGATGATCCTTGGTAATGACTGAAATGCAGGTATGCTCAGTTTAAAAGATCTTGGGGATGCTGTTGCTCAAAAACTGCAGGGCTGTCTTTCGGAAGGTAGTGAATTATATGGGAGGAAAAACGATCATGTATATTCCTGCAAAATAGAAAGAGTTGTGAAGGATGGCGAGCAAACTCGTTATGAGGTTGCATGGCTAGACAAATATGAAAGGCTGCCTGAGAATACAACCATCAACGAAGAAGATCTGGTTAGGTGCAAACAGCGATTTAGTAGAGCTTTTCTGAGGTCTTTTATCAGAGAATCTACATATCGAAGTATTCCTTGGGTCTTGCATGAACAATTGGCAAAGAAGCATGGGATTCCAACTGATCCTCCAGATGAGCTTAAAGGCAAATACTTTGTGCAGGATGGGGTGGTTGTACATAGAAAGAGAAAGAAAAGTGAAGATAGAGTAAGTGCTCTAGTAACTATTTACACTCTGTCCTGTTAATTTTGCTGCTTCCATGTACTAATAGTCTTGTTTATCCAGGAGGCTAAAGAGAACGGCTTCCAATATCCCAACGAGATAGGAAGAGGTAGTGTTGATAAATGTTGACTTGTTATTTACTTTCTATTGTAGAGAGTTGTTTCTTCTACTTATTGGTACTTACATTGTCAAGTCTGACCAAGGATACTTTCTTTGCACCCTGTGTGGCGTAGTGGTCAATGAAGTAAGTTTAGAATCAAGAGGTCTCAGGTTCAAATCTCAACAGAAATTTAAAAAAAAAACACTATGCCTGGTACCGTTGGTAGTGGACGTGACAAGTCTCCTGGAGACTTAGTCTACGTGTGCAAGAGCTGGTCTGGATATCACTGGTCATTGAAAAAAAAGTCTGATCGAGGAAACTACTTTGCATATGTGAATATTTACTTAACGAATTTGCATCTGATCTTCAAATTGTTACATGTTTTTATAAATGTAACATTCTTACTTGAGTTAACATTATAGATATATCAGGTGCTGTGACCATTCTTCAGCAACACATTCATAAAGTTCTTCTAAAATGTGAAATTTAAGCAATTGTTTATACGGAAAAAATTGTAAAGAAAAATTACACAAACTGGACATCACTTACTTTTTCCGAACACAAATTCTTATGCAACTACTTGAATATATTTCATGTTTATTTGGAACATTAAAAGAAAAAATATTTACTTGGAAAGTATTCTATTGGCTTAGAAATGTCATTCTTATTTGGAAGTGTTACATGTCCAGGATTTTAAAATTAATAGAATCTTTTCTTTAAAGAAAGATACCTGTTATTCTACCTTTATCCTTACATGCTGGAACTGATAGGTATGATATGAAGCGTTATGCTATCTGTTTTCTCATGTACCATATTAATGCTTTGACTTCACTGCATTTACATATGCAGAAGACAAACTGAAGGCACAATCCATTAGATATCCAATCGATGATCTTTTGGTGCAATACACAGAGACCGATAAACATTTGTATGAACGCCCTCCTCCATGCAGGGAATTCAACGTCCCAATGGAATGTGTAGGGGATCATTTGATGGTCTGGGACTTCTGTACCTCATTTGGCAGGTTATTGCGCCTGTCACCATTCTCCCTTGAAGATTTTGAAAGGGCTATCTGTCACAAAGGCAGCAATATTATTCTCATAACTGAATGTCATTCAGCCCTTCTTCGCTTTCTTTTGGAAGACAACAGTGAGTATTTTATAGCTGTACAGAAGAAAAGACCAAAGCTGAAGGTAAATATTTGAATCATGTTATGTTCTCTTTCGAAGGTTATGAATTCTCAACTCTAGAAGGATTTATGTTTTTTTCCAGACATATGATTGATTAACCTTCTTTAAAAAACAAAACTTGAGGGATTTATGTTTCTTTCCCACACATATGATTGATTAACGTTCTAATGTAACACAATTTGACCAACTACTATATTTGGTTAACTCTGACGATATTTTAATATCTTTAATGGCAAAGTTGGAACTTGTCCTGGTGTAAGGCAAGCTCCAAAAATCCTAAGGGGACTATTGGAGGGAGAGAGTCTCAAGGATTAATTCCCCAATGGCTCGAGCTGGGTGTGTGGGGGCTTTCACGCCCCTGCTTGCATAGTGTCTTGGATGCTTGCCATGATGGGAGTATTTTCTTTCTTTAGATTTTTAAGGTTCTTAACTACATCTTATATAATATTTTTGTGTTCTATTTCTTGGAATTCAGTAACTTGTATACTGTTGCGTATCTGTGTTATGTTATTAAGCATGTAAAACGGTTGAATTTTATACAGTTGAATGTATTTCCCACTACTAGTCATAATCTTTGCTGCCTTTACTATAATTAATCATATAAAATTGTTTGTCGTGGATAACCTCTTGCTATTATAGGCAAGATGTGCATTACCTGAAAAGAATATATTGAAGCTCACATACCTTTTTGTATAACCCCCG
>JAABOM020000092.1:26000016-26013279 GCA_011800125.2 Solanum clarkiae
CAACCCCCCCCCCCCCCCCCCCAAAAGAAAAAAAGAAAAAAAAGTGAAGGATATTAAGGTAATTTGAAATTTGAGTTCATGAGTTGAAATTTGAAATTTGAATTTATGAGTTCACTTCTGATATTAAGGTAATTTTGCCTAAATCTTCCCTTTTTTGCTTCCAGATTACTTTAATCACCTGGACAGAGTATTTGTCCGATTTTTTGGAATTGGTTGGTGTTGCTGAGTTGTCTAACCATATTGGAACAATTAAGAGGGGTCACTATGGCCTTCTAGACATTCAGGTTAAATTGGCGATCTTGCGTGAACTGGTCTGTCGAGTCCTTGAGACAGAGTATTTTAAGGAGAAGTTGGATGAGGATATTGAAAAGCAGAATGCACTTGCAGCAACAAGGAGAGAGGAAATTTTGGAAGAATCTAGGAGGAAGAGAGAAGACCATTTGAAAGTCCTGTCTAATGGGAAGGAAGCAACAAAAGGGTGTGGCAACTCCTCAGATACTGGGAGCGATAACCACCTCAGAGAAAATGGAGATATGCCAAGTAGCAATGGCAAACAGACATCTCAGTCAAAACATTCATTAGAAAACAGGTTTTTTTTTGTACTTGGAAGTTTTTCTGGAATTTTGATGGTAACTTCATGATGTTGGTTTCTTATTTTCCGTTTTTCTCCTGTCTCTTGTTCCTTCCTGTCTGATGTGTGATAGTGAGAATGAACTAGCAGTCTCCTCATTGAAAAATGCTAAGAAGAGAAAGGTTGACGTCAAAAATGCTACAGCAAAGATCAATGCTTCCTCTAAAGTTACTTCTGATAAATTGATAAGAGATGAACGGAAGGAAACATTAGAAAACAGGAGTATGGACCAAAGAGCTGCTCACAAAATGCGGAAGAATGAGATAAAGGAGCATCTTGAAAACAGGAGCAAGGAGCAAAGGGTGAGTACACTCTCCTCTCTCTATCTAGATCTCTTGTTCTCTTTCTTCGACACACAAGCATGTTGTCTCATGTTAAACAGACAAGTTGACATAATGAAGTTTTCTTACCTAGATATCTATTGAAATGGATTCATGGCTGCAATTTGCACAGCGCAAATTGTGGCTCAACATAAATGTTTTCTACTTTTATTTCTTAAAGATGTTTTCCTTATGTGTCTGTGTATTGCAGAAAGAATATCTTGAACGGGAGATAGAGAAAAGAGTAATACGCACCAGTCCATTGGGAAAGGACAGAGATTATAATAGATATTGGTTTTTCCGGCGTGATGGAAGAATATTTGTTGAGAGTTCAGATTCCGTCGAGTGGGGCTATTACTCTTCCAAGGAAGAGGTTTGGTTACTAGAACACATTTTTCTATTATGGTCTTCTCCTACGTTGAGATGATGTTCAACTTTTCCTTGTAGCAGCTTGATGCTCTGATCGGATCACTGAATGTCAAGGGTGAAAGGGAGAGGGCTCTTAAAAAGCAACTCGAAAATCTCTACGACAAAATAAGGTGAGTTGAACTTCAGATGAAATACTTCCATTTGCCTATATCCTTTAATTGGAATCTTTGACGGGGCTTAGAAGGAGATCACAGTTCCAAAAAAAGGAATCACGTAACGGAACTTGGTGGTTGGTATTAGCCTTGACTTTTGAGTGTTACACTGAGGTGAGCTGAACTTATCAAAATAAAAATAAGTTGAGTTGACCTTTAATGAGACATTTTAATTTGTTTCTTTCCTTGTGGTTGGGTCCTTCCATGGACCCTGCGCATAGCGGGAGTTTTAGTGCACTAGGCTTGCCTTTTTTTAAAAAAAAAAATTATTTGAATTCTGGAGGCAACTTAGAAAGAGCCCATGATACTAAAATCATGTGAGAACTTGGTTGGGTCGTCTCTTTGTTGTGCTGTTTTAAGCTATGGAATTTTTATATCCTCTGGTCAACTGTTAGTAGTCTATTGTCATGTGTGTTCTCTGTTTACATGTATGCCATTTGCTGTTAGTTAAGGTTTTAACTTTAGTCATGATCTATTTTAGAAACAATTAAAGAGGCACTATAAATTCATCTTCTCTTAGTATTTAACACTGATTGATTATTTCCTCTGGCTGTTACGGTTTAAATACTGAACTCTGCATGTTCTAAGAAAGGAGAATTAAAATTGTATACTTACAGGAAGTAAATTGCTCCCTCTGGCTCACTTTATGTCGCATCCTTTCCTTTTTAGTCCATCCCAAAGAGAATGTTATCTTTCTATAATTAGAAATAATTTAACTTTAAAATTCCTCTTTTACCCTTAGTAAAATGATTCTCAATCACACAAGTATCTAAGGATTGTTTTTAGACCACAAGTTTCAAGAGTCTTTTCTTTTTTTCTAAAACACCGTGTCAAGTCAAAAGGTGCCACATAAATGGGATGGATGAAGTATCGATCCTAATCAAGATATACTAATTTTACAAGCCCTGGCAATAGTTACAAGATTCCGACACCTACTCAATTTAATGCATAAAATCACATGTACTGAGCTTAATACATATATTAACTTGTTCCGGGACCAGTGTGGGAGTTGGTGAATTTATCTGCAAGTTGATCATGTGAATTCAGGAATTTTGTGATAAGGTCCTAAGGTGTCTTGTTTTCTGCAAAATGACAATCAACTTCGATGATGTTCGGTCTTCACATGAAACACTAGATTTGATGCATTGTGAAGTTCACCTAATTATCACACATAAGTTTCATTTGACTATTCTCTCCAAACTCTAGTTGACTTGTGCAGATGGTCTTGTAAACTGTATTTTGCTCCTTGCTTTTCGAAGATACTAATTTTCCTCTTTAACCTAGAACATTGTATCCAGAGATAGGGTGACCCTGTCCAATCTGCATTCGTGTATTCAACAATCTGCTGAAGTCCTCAATGTTTGTAAAATAATTTTTTCTCTATGAATAGATTTTCCATATCGAATAATATGAATAAACTGTATTCAATCGACTCATAAGGAAAATTTAAGTACTGACACACATCGTTTACTGGAAAACCAATTTTAGGTCGAGTCACAATGACTTTAACTTGCCTGCCTACTTTTTCGGATCCATCGGAGTATCAATAGGCATACAGTTCGTCATTCATGTCTCCTCAGGGATACATACTTTCTTTGTGAAATGAACTTTATCTGGATTCATCAAACCTCAATGCCTAAGAAGTATGTCAATCGATCTAGGTCCTAGGTCTGAAATGTTGAAAAAGGTCATTGTTCAAGTTTTCTTTTCATCATTATATATGATGAGCATATCACCGACATAAATCACTAAATACATACACAAATCTCGAGGCATAGACACATAAAGGTCAGTCTCCCTTTGCGAATCATTACCTCACTCCTTTTGTTTATTCAAATCACCATTCTTCTCTTTTCCACCTTGTGTCTTTGAGAGCACATTTTTTTTTCCATAGCTTTGCTCCAAGGAAAGACAAGTTAGCTCCTTGTGCTATTAAGTGTATATACTTGCCTTGTTTTAAGGTTAATCCAAGATTCAATTGTAAAAGCTAGTGCGTCGATGGTGAGTGAATCATGGGCATAATCGGGATGTTGGTGCTACTAACTTTTACTCCTCGGCACCTAATGTCCATTGGTATTGCTTTCGTTGAAGCTAATTTCTACTTTATAGCCTGCTTCTGTACATCTAGACATTTTATGAGATTTTACCTGTTCCAACTTTTAGCAGCGCTGATTGTTTCTCCTTCATTTTCTCCCAAAACTCCATCTACCTCTCCCAACTCCATACAATTTGTTCAACTTGCGAATCTCTAGATATATCTGTAGGTGGTTGGGGCATATGATAATATACCCAAAATTTAGAAAATGGTTAGTGGTTTGTCCAAATTGTTTGCATTAGGTTGTAAGTCAAGTCAACTCAGGAAAGCACAAATGAGCTACATTTCCTCATCTAATAATTGTGTAACAGTCTCCTTTTCATTGGTTCATTATGATGCTTGGCGTCCCAGTAGAGTTAGTCAACTTTGGGATTTCGGTATTTTGTTTATTTCGCTGATGGTTGTTATTTTTGACAAGGACAAGGTTTTATTGCTAAGGTACCAAGCTCGTACATGATCATACAAGATTCAACAACTAACACAAAACATCAGACAATCAAGTAGGCCTATGCTAACAAACTTACAAAGATCTTATATTGCCTAACCTTTACTTAACAAAAAAGATAATATGTTGATCCACATTATCTAATCTACTAAATTGCACCAAAAAAATATAATTTTTGCAAGCATGTATTCTGACTTGTTATCTCCTTAGGTGTTAATTCCTTCCAGAGATGATCTATTATCTTTCCCTCCAAAAAAGGATAATTCTAGAAATATGTCTCTTTTTTCCTTCAATGTATGCATTGTTTCTTTCCAACCAGATGATCTGAAAACGCACATGAGAATAGTCTTCCAAATCTGTTTCATGACTCTTGAGGTCCTTGTATCTTTGCAATCATTCTTGAGCTTTTAATTTTCAAAGGTTTCCTCTCCATCTCTGAATGTCTTTGGTTCAACTTATTACAGCTTGGAACTCCAGAAGAGATCAAAGGAGGTAGCTCAAAAGGCAGCAGCAGATGATGCTGATGTTCGGAGATCAACACGTGTCCGTGCTCCACCAAAAGATAATCCTGCTCTTGCCTTTTTGAAGTATGTTAACAAGTGGAAAGAAGACTAACCTAGAAAGTACGACTACGGCAACATACTCTGCTGTTCAGAATTGGTCTTGTAATTGCAGCTAACCATCAATATCAATAGGAGTAGAGAAATTCGTCCTGCAATTTGTTGAAATGACAGTTAATTTTTTGGCAATTGAACACTGGCCATGATAGGAATGAAATTTTGTTCTTTTTCGTTCCTGTGATTATGCTGCAGATGTAAGGTGACCATTAATTTTATATATGATGTTCATTGGCTGGTACTAACATTAGTATGATTTTGGTTATCTACGTTTTATCATAGTGTTATGGAGTGACAAGCGTGCAGTTTTATACATGGAAGTACCACTTAAGCTATGTCAAGACTATTAACAATGTCTGTGCTTTGCATTTGACACGGGCGATGTTTTCTTTTGCCACCTCTTGTTGGCAGTCTGCAACACACAGCACCACATTGTCTAAGTACTCAAGACTGTTTAGATTTTAGGCAGCACAGAAACATATGAACACTTGGACAATTTACAGGAATACTTTCCAACCTTCTATTGATAATCAACGAGGAAAAAGGCCTCACGAATCTATCTAAACACACTCTAATGCCTTGGATGTTTTTCAGCGCTCTATAAATAAATATGCACATGACACTTACACAAGGATAAGGTAATTACAATCTGCATGTGTCTAGCAAATGGCATGCCACATCAGAATTCCACTAAGTTTACAACAGCTATATTCCAACAACTATGTCTATATTCGAATTTAAACTAAGCCATACATGTGTCATGTAGATGCCTTCATTCTTTAGGTGAATTTACACTCTGCCAACACTTAGAATATTTTCTGTTCCCTTCCAACACTTAGTTTTATTTCTGACTTATTGCCAACACTTCGCCCTCACATGAGTCAACATTGCCTTGCCATCGTCAAGTCCTATATCCTTGCCTTGTCAAGCAACACGCTGCCTTGCCGACGCTACTGCCTTGCCTTTGTGTCTTGTCTGCCTTGTGTCCAAGTTTACTTAGCCATCACTCCAGCATCCTTGGTCATTGCATCCAAGCTCACTTGCCAACACTCAAAGTAGCTTGAATACCTTGCTGCACTACCAACACTTAGCCGCACTACATTGCTTGCCTACTACATACATGCCAAGGCCAGTGTAGAAGTTTTTGCCATGCCCGTGCCATGTCACTTAGTTGGACTGGGGTTGCAATAGTAGTCCCTTAGTATGATTTTTGTTCGCTTAGTATTGTTTGGTATACAGTGGCTATAAACATCGTTGATACGTATTTTGCGCATAATAATTCAGAGGCTTCCACTGTCATTTTCTTTTTGCTACTACCTTCCCAGAGTAAAATAATTATTGATGTTATCAACAATAATCTGGAGGAAGGTTTGTTAGTTTATGTGCTTCTTGTTCAAGATTATAGTTGCACTTCTCTTAACATTTCTTAAAGTCATCTACATTGTGTAGTGAGGATGTGCACTTCTCTATATGTTCAATCATATAGAGATGTATACTAATCACCAGGAAGCACAATCAACTTGGAGATTAAACCGCATTACACTCGAAATAACGTCTTGGAAAACACCTGTTTCAATATTTACTTTATTTCTTTTGACATGTATTTACAGTTCTGCTTCATTTAATGCCAACAGTAACGTTTGCTAGCATTAGACTACCAGAACTGAAGTTAACATGAATGTCAAATGAGTGATGAGCTTGCTGTAGATTGTTAAAATTACATTATCTCAACAACAGCCCGTCCAGCAATGGCTCCCTTATCGAGATCTTTGTATGCCTGTGGAGCGTCTTCAAATTTGCAGGTCCTTGAAACAGCAGCAGTTAGATTGAATATGCCACTTTCGGCAAGTTTAATCAGCTTAGGGAGATCTTGTCTTGCTCTGCCTCCATAAGAGCCAATTACTTTTATCTAGCATCACAATAGCAGCAGTGAGAAAGAGCTGCTTAAACTCTAAAATAAGAAAACACAATGGTGCTCGAAAAGTATTTAATAGTATGCACACATATTCACGGAGAAGGAAGTGTTGCCGAGTTTTTCTCTTAAAATGTCTTTAATGATTGTTGAATTGGAAGAAGTAGGGCAATCGCTCCAATTGCTATGGTGAAATTGGTAGACACGCTGCTCAAATAGTAGAAGAAGATAAAAAGGACTACATACTTTGGACAGCAAGCAATGATCTACAATATTCTGTCAAAAGCTGTTATGATATTCTCCCAGAAACAAGCTTATATTTATGATGAAAACTGGCCATGGAGATGTCATGGGGTACCAAAGCGCCTATCTAAGTAGCCTGTTTTGTGTGGATTGTCATCGGAGAATCTTGTTTAACCCAAGATAATCCACAATGGAGAGGCTTCACTTTAAGTAGCAGGTGAAAATGGATTGGAATCTGTGGGAGCTGTTCCAGTGTTCCTGAACCGGTGAGGAATAACTTGCATTATGCCTTCAGATATAAGAAGTCTACTAGTCAGCTTGCAAGGGCAAAAGACAGCAAAGAATCAGAAGCAAATATGGAGGATATTCCCAGTATGCGTATTCTGGACCATCTGGAGAGAGAAAAAATGCTTGTTTTGAAAACAAAATGAATCACATCTCACTTGTCTTCAAAATCTGTTGTTTATTGGTTTAAGAGGTGCTTACATGAGAGAATAGATCAGTTCATGGACTTGATTGAATTTTCTAGAAAAAATGTAACAGGATGACTATTTCTGGAGGCATTATCTGCTTCTGATATATCTTCATGTACCAGCTTGATATTTCTTTAATTAATTATAAAGTTGTAGAATTTACCTTGTAAGAAAAAGGTATATGCATACTATAGTGAATGCAAAACAATTTATGACACATTAAAAAGAGGGAACGGATCATCAGTGTTAGCAGATTGGAATTGAAAAGGACAAGCAAAGACCTGCACACAAAAGCACACACCTGTCGTCGCACTAGGTGGTTTATATCCACCTCTCCCTTAGAACCAGATAGTGTAAGTCCAATCATCACAGCTTTGCCTCCATCGCGAACGCTTTGCACACATTGAGAGAATGTTTGTGGTTTCCCCAATGCTTCAACAGCTACGTCAACACCGAAGCCTCCTGTGATGTCCTGTACAAGTTGAATAGCTGATAACATTAGTTTAAGCAGTCAGTCGACATAATTTTCCCTTGCCAATGAGCCTCTTCTGAAGGGGCGACACAAAGCAATTAATATTTCACTTTATCGTAATTTTTTCAATTTCTTTTTTCATGTATTTGTCATTTCTGCTCATAATTATTAGTCTCGGACTAAACATATATATTTGTACTTTTTCTTCCTTCATGTCTTTTTTCATTTAAACCACAACTACCTTAGAAACTTTTTGTGCTTTTGAAAACACTGCACTAAAATAAGAGCAATATTATGCAAGTAGATTATCCAGAATGCAAATACCAAAACACAAAATAAAGCATCACAAGCATAAGGAGCCTAAACTTGTTAGAGGGAGTGAGAGAAAAAAAATAGTGAAAAGAAAAAGCTCGAGCATAACCCATCTCGCCGGTAACAAATAATCTATATTACAAGATTTTACTTAAACAAGATTTGAAGCCTGGATTTTACAAAATCATAGTAATGTATATAAGCTAGACATAAACGTAGTACGGAAACAGCCTTCTTGAGTTCACAAGTTGGCCAATGAACTCAAGGTGAAGATTCAAGAAAGCGCAGAATCAGAACCTATAGATCTCATTCGGAATAATTTAGCTTCCCAGTTGCACAACATCGTCCTATAATTATCCACAACCTATTGTGCTCGGACTCTTCAAAAATGTCAACAGGTGTGTGGGATTCTCCAAAATAAGTGTATATTTTAAGAATCCGACATGGATGCAGCATCAAAAGAGTCTACACAGCTTAGTCTACAGCAGAGCGCATACAGATGTTTTGGGCTCCCTAAGCTCAAGAGAGAAAAATCGATTGAGGAAATCCGCCTTAAACTCCTCCCAAATAATCACATGGTTGATCCCCTTTTCCTCCTTCCATTGAGTAAACCATATTTGGTAGGCCGCAAATTCCAACTTCTTTTCCGATCTAACACCCATAATAGACAACACTTTCTACACCTCATCAATAAATTCTTGAGGGTCCTCATCCACTTTAGACCCATTGAAGCCACGTCTCTTCATAATAATCAACAATGAGTAAATACTATATGGTTTGTTTGACAATTAGTTTGGTAGTATGTACATAACAGGTTAAGGGAGAAGTCTATACCTTGATTTTCTTCACTGCATCCTCCTTTGATGCATTTACACAATGAGTGGCTCCAAGGGATTTAGCTTTCTGCAATTTCTCATCCTGAACATCTACTGCAATAATCTCTGAAGCCCCAAAAGCTCTTGCTATTTGCAGACAGCTATACCATGTTTTCAGGTAAGAAAATCGCAGGAGCAAATCAGAATAAAAGTAGCATAGCTTAACTCAAGACGCCCATCCACAGGATAATAGAGGTAGGAATGAATAAAGATAAAGTGCGAAGAAGAAATATGGTCCTCTAAGGAAATCAATTACTAAAGATAAAGTATGAAGAAGAAACATGGTGTGCTAAGGAAATCAATTACTAAAGATAAAGTATGAAGAAGAAACATGGTGTGCTAAGGAAATCAAGTACAAATGCATAGAAATGAAGAATGGAACTTGACATTGAGTAAATTATTGAATTAAAATGGAGGTTACTAGCTAGAACATACAGAGTTTTACTAGTGTCAGACTGCAGGCATAACGTGCAGATGTCAGAAACCCTAAACATTTCGTTGTATTCATTTTCATAATTAAATCAAATTAAGATTATCCAACTTTTTACCTTGAGCCAACACCTCCTATACCAATCACAGCGATAGCATCACCTGGGCGCACCTCAGCAGCATGAGCCATAGCCCCATAGGCAGTAAAAACTGCACATCCTATAATGGCAGATTCTGTGTATGGCAATGAATTTGGTAGAACAGCCAATGCATGTGCTGGAACCACACAGTATTCAGCTAGACCTCCCATGCTATACATATACACCGGCTTACCTGGAAGATCAAAATATGACTGGTTATTTTTGGATAAGGTAATGTTAACTACATTAAGAAATTAAAAGTTCAAAATCACATTATGCAATTATAAGATTAAAACCACATTAGAAGAGAAGAATCAGGAATTGATGAACAACACGAGAAAGTTTCTATTCATAAATAACTGGTCCAGAAATCATAGACAGACCCAAAAGACAATCTGAAGACGTGCCAACTTAGCTGTTCAGAGAGTCCATAACGGACATACCCATCATACATATCAGTTAATCAATTGTCTGAACGCCAAACTAGGTGGGATCACCCCGTGGAGCTTTTGAACCCTTATAACTTTTATATACATAGAAAATGTTGATAGGAAGCATGACGGGGTACTATTACAAGCAGTGGCGGAGATAGGATTTTCACTAAGAGATTTCAAAATATGAAGTAAACACACAAACATGCTGAAGGATGTTCACATCTACTATATATACATAAAAAATAATTTTAACCATGAATAATCAGTGGCAGTTCTGTTGAACACCCTGGCCCCTTACTAGCTCTGCTTCTGATTAGAATTAAACAAATATTTCTCGATGTGAAACGTTCACGTACATCCTACAATGCTGAAGAAGAACACTCGAGCATATGTGATAAACGTTCAAACTATATTAACATACTTCTTTCCTCATCTGTGAATTCCTCAATAGAAGTAAACTCTTAAATAACACTTTCAAACTTCCTTTTTATCTCAAAACTTGGTAATATAGGTTTCTTGAATCTCCTTGACCATTGTTCAGATAATATCTACCATAACTAGCAATACAGCAAGAATGGGGTGGAAATCTAACACCCAAACTCAGTCTATTCAACCTTCACAATTACAATAAAAGTAATCAGTTTGATTTCCAGATAAGTGAGACTTTGCTACAGAGACAGTGCAACAAAAACCTTTGTGTACTGATTACAGAAATAGCTTAGAGAAACCTCTAGCATAAGCAAAAGAAGGTACAAACTGAGAATTCGATGCATATTGCATTGAAGAATTATGTTTAACCTGAATGCTTGAGAAGACCATACGCTTAATTTTGGAACCAATAGAAACCAGAAAAAAGTGCAAGTAATAACAGCCTCCTTACCACTACTGCGGAGAAACAGTCGTGTTTCCCCATCATAAAGGGTTCCCTTCGCACGGTTGTAAGCAAAGAAAGCCTCACATAAGTCATCTTGACCCTGTGTTCATTAGATAATATGGTATCAAATATTCAGAAGGACTGCATCATGATATGCAAATGTTGTTAGTCTCGTGGGAAACAAATCCAAGTATTGTCACCTTAGAGCAGAAGGAACAGCTACCACAAGGCATGATGAAAGCTCCAACAACTTGAGATCCCACAGGAAGCCTGAAAAATGCAACAAATCTGTCTCATCATTGACTGGCAAGGAAAACTACACGAAGGGAAAACTATAGCATGTTTCAAGAAAATGTAATTGTTTAACCTTTCAATGATTTTACTGTCCGAGAGCTTTCCATGTTCAACCACTTCACCAGTGATCTCGTGGCCCACAACACAAGGGCTAGCGAACGGAAGTTCACCTTTTATTACATGCAAGTCAGAGTGGCAAACTCCACAGGCTGTAGTGAACACATCAACAGTAATTTAGCTATCATATCCTTCTTATATAGATAACATTTGCATTAGCAAGTGAAAATGAACCATACAAGCATAGACCTACAATGCAAGATTACAAGTGTCGAGCCAGGATCGAGAAAAGGCTTGCTTGTTGACCTAACAATGGGCCAATTTCTAAGAGACAATTCCTTTCCTAGATTTTCCAAAGATGACAACTTTTCTGCAATTTTCAAAGGATAGTGACATTGGTGCACGGTTTTAAACTCGATAGATGATGGGCTCACCCTTCTTGCTGTAATACCAAGTGTTTGCTTGCAGCCAGTGTGTAGCTATAAACAAAAGAGTGATAAGTTGAACACCCTTTGACCGAAAATTATACCATATACATAAAAAGTAACATACTATATACAGTGGCGGAGCCAATATTTTTATCAAGAGTGTTCATATTTTCCGAACATGGGTGAGTGATTTTTGGATCAAAAATTAATACATATCAAAATATCTATATTTAACCTGTATATTGGAAAAAGTTTTTCGACGAAGGGTGTTCATCTGACTTGGGTGAACGTAGCTCCGCTCCTAACTCCCTATATTAATCAAATATTACTTTTTATAAATATATACTAAATCTTGAACACCATCAGCGATTTACCACGGATGGCAACCAACCCACACATCATGCATTGCACTCTTACGACTAGACCAAAGCCTGGGGCCGATGAGATAGTTTGCAGGCCATGAAAGAGGAAAGACAGGTTACTATTACCTTTAGTTTTGATGAGAACTTCATTAGCTTTAGGGCGAGGCATATGAAAGTCTTCAAAGGTGAGAGGTTTGCCTGGTTCCCAGAAAACAGCAGCGCGCATGTGAGAAGGTCCACCGCTTAGATGGTAGTACGATGCCGCTGATGGTGTTGTACTGTTCTTCTCCGATTGAGAGCTCGAACAAAAGGATCGATTAGTGAAAGGAACTGTGGCTGATCTTGCTAAAAGAGCAATCTTTGATGATGCGCTTCGAGTGACGCTGCGGAGTAAGTGAGGGAAAGCCATAGTTGATCGATCGTGATCACCTTCAACAATCCTGTTCTTGATTTCAAATTTTTGACTCTATTTACCAATGAAAAGAAATTTGTTAGTATTATATGCATTTATGATAAACATTTCCAAGTAGATATACCTCCCTTGCTCAAAAGGAAGGAATTTTCAGATTTGGAGTGGATTTGTCTGACACAAATAAAAAGATTTCTTTATTTTTATAGTATTTTTATTTTGTAACCATAAGAGTATATTTAAGTGATTTATATAACAATAAAAGTATATTTAAGCTATTTGTGTAAGGTAAAAATATATTTGAGATACTTTTCTAACGAAACGTATATCAAATTTAAATTGTAAAGTTGAGGAATATAATAACATACAAAACACATTTAAAAACTATGCCACTATTGATACCTACTACTACTTTTATTTTTATTTACTACTCCCTCTGTCCCATATTAATTGAATTTCTAAGATAATGCACACAGATTAAAAAATATATTTTAAGACAAATTTTTAATGAAATTTTCCACTACTACCTTTTTGTTTATTCTTAGCTCATTAATTAAAAAAAAATTTAAAATATGACTAATAAATTAATAATGGTAGTAGAAGTTAATGATGGCTCTTAGAATTCCAACATCCATTTTTTCCAACAAGCTTACGTTAATTTTTTGGTTTTACGTAAATTTTAAATTGCTCTATTTTTCTACTAATTGTTTGTACATGGAACCAAAATTTTTAAATGAAAATTTCAATACATGTACTCCTCAAAATTCAATAATAAAAAAATTATACTTTAAAACTTTCAAAAATTTAGAAGGAACTAAATTCTACTATGTTGAAACTAAAAAAATGAATTTTATAGAAAT
>JAABOM020000092.1:26013379-26035899 GCA_011800125.2 Solanum clarkiae
AAATTTGAACAATTCAAATAATTTGAACACTAAAAAAAGCTCTAAAAATTCAGTTATATTGAGACGGAGGGAGTATTAATAAAGAGGACTACAGAGGAGATAAGCCTCTTCCCTCTCTACTTAATTAAACAGTGAAATTATTCGATTATATACCCCTCGTAAGCTGAAATTATGTCATGTCTCGTTTTTTAGCTCTTCTTCAGTCTATTTTTATTTGGCCTAACTCTTGTTATAGCGAACCTTTCACACCTCCTTAATGATGGACGCATCCACACAACTCCTCTTGACATTCCGATCTTGCTTTTTCTTCTTATCTGACATGGAGACTACTTTTACTTTGCCATGTATAATTTTGTTTTTAATCATATATCTCATAATATACACGTGAGCATTTCTAGCCAAAAAGTTTTAGGGATGCATTGTTTGTTCAAGACTTGAAGCATAAGCATGAAAATTAGAAGATAAAAGGGCGGCATCTCTGTCTCCTGAGTCCAAACTTTGCCACAGACATAAGTGAGAAAATTGAGCATCTTTCGTCCATCTTCAACTTAATCATTAAAACAAGTTTATATATGATCAAAATTAGACAATAATAACAATAAAAAACAGAGCCAATCATGATTAGTCAGTTAAAAGATTTAGTATGTCACATATATTCAAGAAACACAAAGCCTGATCAGAGCTGGCCAGTAACATCATCTGCGAATGTTGAGATCCAAATAATTCATAGTTATATGATCGAAGCGATCGATTGACCAATAATAACAATAATAGTAGTTATATATTATTTGCTTAGCAGAAAGATATAATATACATATAATAATGAAATTAAAGTCAAAATGACAATCCACATCTGCGCTTCCTTGGAGAACGGCGTTTTTGAAGATCCAAAAGCAAACCAACTCTCAGTTTTTATAATATTAGTCTTGTTATAGGCATTTTTGCGCGTATCAAAGTGTGTACCTCATTTGATAATAAATATTATAGAGAAAAATTAAATTTAATTATGAACGTAAATAATTTACTAATTTTAATAAATTACTTATTTATAAATGTCCTATATATAGAGATTCTACCATTAGTTAGAACTCATGATAAATTAGAATTTTTCTTAGTGATCGTAGGGTATTTTTTTATTCAAATAAGGAAGAAGTAAAAATCTATTAAATACGGAAGATTTAGGAGTCTTTCCAAAACGTACCACATAAAATGAGACATAGAGAGTAATTTAAAGAAAAATGATGAAAATTTAATTTTATAAAGTATTTTAATAAAGGGCAAAAAGTTTAAACAATACACACCGTCACTTTGACCAAAGTTAGTTGACAGTACACTTAAATAAATGTTGGAGTGGAATCCCATACTATTACTCTTTCACCCCATGTGCTCTTCAGTACTGTACATGTTAATCAATCCATCAGGCTTGATGAACTGTTACCTTTCATATGCCAGTTGCCAGTTTTTTGTGTTGTCCATAATTCACTATAAATACATGAGTTGATCTGATCAATCATTTAGCACCCATACATACAAGAAATTCATAGTACACACTGCTATATTTAGTGTAGAAGGTAGTTACAGATACGTCGAAGATGCAGAATTACGAGGTTGTGAAGGAGTTGGGATCTGGTAATTTTGGGGTGGCGAGGCTCATGAGGCACAAGGAAACCAAACAGCTTGTTGCCATGAAATATATTGAGCGAGGACGCAAGGTATCATGTCCTGCTCTTCCCTGTTTCGTTCGTTCATTTCATTTGTTGATCTGGTATAATTTGTTGTAGATTGATGAGAATGTCGCGAGAGAGATCATCAATCACAGATCATTGAGACATCCAAATATAATTCGTTTCAAAGAGGTGTTGTTAACAGCAACACACTTAGGCATAGTAATGGAGTATGCTGCTGGTGGTGAACTCTTTGATCGTATCTGTCAAGCAGGGAGATTCAGTGAAGCTGAGGCGCGATACTTTTTCCAACAGCTGATCTGTGGAGTACACTACTGCCACAACATGGTAATGATCCATAACGTCATTCACTATTCACTAATACATAACTAATGGATGAAGTATATATATGATCCATACAGCAAATATGCCACAGAGATCTGAAATTGGAAAACACACTGTTAGATGGAAGTCCAGCACCTCGTCTTAAAATTTGTGACTTTGGTTACTCCAAGGTAACCGTCAAAAACTTTTCATATTCGCGATCGTGATGTATGTGTGTTTATGCTAATTTAATCGTCAAAACATGACAGTCTTCTGTGCTGCATTCACGTCCCAAGTCTACTGTTGGAACTCCAGCTTATATTGCACCAGAAGTTCTATCCAGGCGTGAATATGATGGCAAGGTAACATATATGTTTCATTCTTTATCTCTATGAGGTCGTAATAAAGTTTGCATACATTCTACACTCCTCAGACCCCATTTGTGGAATTCCCCTGGATATGTTGTTGCTTTATTCCAAAATGTTTAAGTGAAATCATGAATACATGTTGAAGCAATGCATGTGAAATTGTATTATTTTGTACATCACCCTTTGAGCTGGCATGTAAAGTTTGCATGTGACCAGGTTTTAACTTTTTCTCTATGTCTAATTATAATATATCATGTGATGGTGACTTATAAAATAATTTAGATAAAGCATGTATTATTGGACCTTATCCTTGAAGTTAATTATAATTTCATGCCTCATCCTACTTTCAACTAGTTAATTAAACATCTTGTTTTATTGGTTAAGTATACCGACTCTCCTTTTATATAGTTGTCATGTCATTTTCTTGTATAATAAGTCGCTAGATTAAGAAACTTAGGGTCGTCGTGAGTGTTTCAGCAGCTTCAAGCAGACAGCTGATTATTGAGTTG
Source organism: Solanum clarkiae (assembly GCA_011800125.2). Classification (NCBI taxonomy): domain Eukaryota; kingdom Viridiplantae; phylum Streptophyta; class Magnoliopsida; order Solanales; family Solanaceae; genus Solanum; species Solanum clarkiae. The sequence continues at coordinate 26,016,245 of JAABOM020000092.1, forward strand.
CTTGGCTTGATGGTTTAAGGCCTGACATCAATATTTTTACGTTGTGCCTGCTTCAGCAGCTTGAAGCAGGCCCCTGAGTATTAGCTTCACCTACTTACTTCAAGCCGCTGCAGCAGGCAGTTGAAATCTGTTAATTATTATTTAATTATTTCTTCATCTAACTATGAAATTACAATAATGCGTTTACTTAATTTTGTGGCGGCTATTAAAGTTTTTACCTAATTTTACTATGTCATTTCTATTATATGTACTTTTAAAGACTATATTAAAATTATTGACTTTCCAAATTTTATCTAGATCACAAAAATTAAGAAAGAAATATAATATCTATTGAGCATGTGCAACGCACGATCTTCAAATACTAGTCTTGCTATATATTACTTATCCTTGTCTTTTTTATATGATACTAAAAAAAAATTTTCCTTTTTAATTAGTCTGCGGATGTATGGTCATGTGGAGTGACTCTATATGTCATGTTGGTGGGAGGATATCCCTTTGAAGATGTAGATGATCCCAAGAATTTCAGAAAAACTATTTCAGTGAGTAAAATAAATTGAGTATCATATGCACTTACTTTATATAATTTGTCCACTAATTAATTATGAATAAATGTTGATGCAGAGAATAATGGGTGTTCAATACAAAATCCCAGACTATGTACACATATCTCATGAGTGCAAGCACCTTCTTTCTCGTATATTCGTCGCTAGTCCTGCCAGAGTATGATAATATTCATGGCTCGTGCAATCATAATCTTGTAATCAATTTGATATGCTATACAACAACAACATACCCAATGGATTCCCACAAGTGGGGTCTGACCCTGCTTGTGAGATTTCACTGGGTATGTTGTTGTATGGCGTCTCAAATTAATTATAATATTTGAGACGCCATGTGTGGACTAATGTATAGTTTACATATGTTGTGCAGAGAATCACATTAAAAGAGATCAAAAACCATCCCTGGTTCTTGAAGAGTTTGCCAAAAGAACTAACAGAATCAGCTCAAGCAGTATATTACAAAAGAGACAATCCAACATTCTCCCTTCAGAGCGTCGAGGAGATCATGAAAATTGTTGCAGAGGCAAGAAATCTACCACCTAAGTCAAGGCCTGTTTCGCGCTTTGGCTGGGGAACAGAAGAAGAAGAAGAAGATGAAGATGGAGAGACCAAAGAAGACGAGGAAGAGGAAGACGAGTATGAAAAACAAGTTAAGCAAGTTCATGCAAGTGGAGAGTTTCATATCACACATGATGATGCTTAAGTTTACCATTTCTCATTTGCTTTTGATGTTCTGTACAACTAATAACAGCACTTAGCCTTATTTCCTACAGTCAACAAACTTGTCTAATATACAATACTTGTATTCCTTCCTCGGTGCACTACTTATATGGTGACTGCAGGGTCAAATGCTTCTACCTGAAAGCCTAAAATCAGCAATCAGCACACAGAGAGGAAGCTTAAAATGATAAGATTGTAATGCATTTCTAATAATCAACATGAGATAACAGTTGCTGCCCAAAGTTTTAACCAAATACTGAACAATGAAATAACACAATCCTACAACAATTAATTCATTATATTCTCAACACAATCCGCCAAAGATAAAACACAGGAATTGTACTTCCCAGCCTAATTACAAAGCGAAGCCCTTCAAATATTCTGGATCTCGCTTTGCACGTTCCTGGAATTTCTTGAACCAGCGATCCAATATATCCATAGGCACCACCAGCTTACTGCCATCCACACCACAAAATGACTGCATAAAATTGAATAAATTCTCACCAACTTTCAGTGCCAACCTCTCAATTTTGTGCCCTGCAGCGACATCAAGGGAGGGAAGTGTTGCAAGATCCTCAACTGAAACACCTATCTTGGCAGAGATAGGAGTTGCATCAGCTGTGAGCTGCAGTTGCCCACCGGGCTCTGGCCAAGGAAGCGACAGCACAGCAGAGGGTCGAGTCAGTGTGACTGCACCACAAAAGAGGAAAGGTGAGCCAGGGGATTGGATATACACAGCCAGGGCCTTGTCTGCTGGTAGCGTGAAGTTGTTGAGGAGGAATATGCAGACCTCTCGAATTGAATCATATGCTTCCCCTGCACGTGTAACACTAGAACTGTCAAGTGGAAAGGTATAAACAGTCTTTTCTGATCAGTTAAATAAGTTTGAACTATCTTTGGGTTTTAATTTTGGAACTCACCAACTAAGGTATTCATGTCAAGGACCCAATGAGTGGTGTCTATTTGAGCAAAGGTGGAGATATCCATAGGGAAGCTTCGATTCGGGAATACTACTCCAAACATTGTTAATTACTTTCTTCTTGTGTTTTTCCTGAGGAGAAGAAGAAAGGAACCACAGTTTGAAAATACATTTCTGTAGCATCTAATAGTCAGACGTTTCAAATCAATCACACTCAAACAGCCATAAGAAGTTTTAACTTTGCCGCAGAATTGCCTAGATTGTAGTTTTAGGTAAAGATCATAAAGTAGTTTAAGTTGCTAACCGGGTGTTCAACATTGAGCAAAGTTAACTGGTGCCTGGCCAAACTTGAAATCATTTTTGCAAAATGCACAATGAATATATTCTTGCAAAACAACTCCAAAAAAGTATCTGATACTGCTTGATGGCCTAAACTTACAAAACTTAAATCAAAGAATGCCAGAAAGGGAAATCAGAGAGCAATCTAAGACCTATGATGCTAACAAAGCAAAATGAGTCATGAAGGGTAATCACTTGGATCACCAACTACATAACACTAAAAAGCCCAACAGGGTGACAAAATAGATTGCAAATAAAGGCCACATGATAGTATACAAATACAGTTCAATTTACAGTAGTTAGTAGTGAAATGGCCGATTTAGTAGTCTGCTTTCTTTCTCCGGGTATATAAAATTAATCCTTGATCAGTTTTCAACTCCGAAAACATCAAAGTATGTCAAACTAGGACACAGAAGTTTAAAAGCACAAAGATACAAATAACGCACAGAGAACTGAAAAGGGGACTCCTGAATCCGCATAAAGTTGTGTTGACAAACTGTATTCCAGGAAATTGGAAAGAACATGCAAACTCTTTTATCTACCAAGTAAAATCTTTAAGCAAGTCAAGCCCTTTAAGACAGATTTCAAGGCCAAAAAATGGTTAGCAAACTTAACAAATCCAGGTTAGCTTGCTTGTATCTCGATTATTTCACCAGGTACCAGCTAGTTCCCACCAACACAAGTACCAGGTAACTATGCCGGCTTACGTAGCTCGGAAGCAATAGCTTTATTCATCCTGATCTCCAAGATTTACACCCACTTTATATAGCACTTCTTCAAAATCTACATTCTCTTCTTCAAAATTCGGGTTATAAACCGAACTCTAGCTCAGACACACAATACTTGTACCACACTACCCTAGCTCCATGAGGATTTCATTATTAGAAAATTATCATAGAGCAGAACATCTATTCCCGAAGAAGACGTTCCACAGAAATAGACTAAAACTTTAAACAGGAAACAAGAATACACCCGCTAACATTTTATATAACAACAACATACAAGACGAGAAATCTCAAAGCAGCTCTGAGATTAGTTTCTACCTTGAACCGTTTTACTCAATTCAAAATGAGTTTAACTTATAGACATTGATGGGGTAAAGATCAGCCACCCAAAAGATTTCTACAAAAATAAAGATTCTTTATAGGAACAATAACTAAACTCATTCAAGATATATCACCTTTGTAATCTGTGCAGGCTAAACTACCAAGTGAAAAGTTCCCTCTACCAGGTAATCACAAAGTTTAATCAGCTAAAACCCACAAAATTTCCAACATATCCAAATACCATAACCACATGAAGTGATCAATTTGATCAGGCAATTGCAATCTATTTTCGTTATTCAAATCTTTGACAACAAACAAACAAAAAAAGCATTGTTCAACTCTTGGACAACATGGAAAAAAAAAAAAAAAGAAGAAGCTCTACCCTTGCTATTTCCTTTGAAGAATACAAAAGATTAGTCCCAAAATAACATATACCAAGAAGAACAAAAGTCATTGATGGTCAGAAGCGAATTGTTTAAGCAGTGGGAAGCTATCCCCACACAACCTGAGAGCTGAGGAAGGAGCTTATTTGACATGCTTTTTTCCTTGTAACGCGATATATTCTAAGTTGCTCAGACTCTCAAAAATGTCATCACACCCATGTCGGATCCTTCACAAATGCACTACTTTTAAAGAATCCAACACTCACATGACAATATTTATGAGGAGTCTGAGCAAGGCAGGAAATACACACTCTTGTAGCATGTTGCTCTCAATCTACATCCTACCTAACTCAATTAAGCTTTTTATTCTACTTTGTTCAGTTACATTAGGGCTGACGTGAAGTGATTTACATAAGATCCTTCTTTATCACTACCTTCCTGGAGAGGTGAGCGATATTTAAGTATTTTAAATTAACACCTCAGGTCGTGAAAGTATCTTGGCATGACCCCGAGGATCGATTTTTAGGAGCTATACTTGGTATTTAGATATCTACTTCAAGAGAAACACCACAAAAGTAAATCAATCAAGTACAGCCTCAACCCCGGATCAGTTAAATGAATTGTGAATATCTATCCAAGTGATTATTATCCAAACACTAAAAAAGCTTTGATCTTTAAGACTTCTAAGGCAAATTCTTGACTAAATTATTCAGGCACTGACATATGACACCATAAAAGTAAATCAATCAACAACAACCTCAAACCCAAATCAGTTATACAGTATCTATCCGAGTGATTATTGTTCCAAACACTAAAAAGCTTTGTTCTTTAAGACTTCTAAGGCAAATTTTTAACTAACATTCTGGCACTGACATACAACACCATAAAAGTAAATCAATCAACTACAACCTCAATCCCAAAATCAGTTATATAGTATCTATCTGAGTGATTATTATTCCAAACACCAAAAAGCTTTGATCTTTAAGACTTCTAAGGCAAATTCTTGACTAAATTATTCAGGCACTGACATACAACACGAACAACACCAACAACATACCCAGTGAAATCCCACAAGTGGGGTTTGTGGAGGATAAAATGTAAGCAGGCCTTACCTACCTCACAGAGATAGAGAGAGTATTTTCGAAAGACCCTCAGCTCAGAAGCAAATCAATCAACTACAACCTCAGTCCCAAATCAGTTATATAGTATCTATCCGAGTGATCTATTATTCCAAACACTAAAAAGATTTGATCTTTAAGATTTCTAAGGCAAATTCTTGACTAAATTACTCTGACACTGACATACAACACCATAAAAGTAAATCAATCAACTACAACCTCAATCCCAAATCAGTTATACAGTATCTATCCGAGTGATTATTATTCCAAACACTAAAAAGCTTTGATCTTTAAGACTTCTAAGGCAAATTCTTGACTAATTACTCTAACACTGACATACAAACACCATAAAAGTAAAAGTAAATACTAAACGATAGCAGTAAGAAAAAGGAGGATGTCAGGATAGTGTACCAAAAGTTGTGAAGCAGTCCAGCAGTAGAGCAGAGGTGTGCAAATGGAGAATTCTAAGCTATGAATGGCCGTACCCTTTTGTTTTCAAGATTAAAGGTAGGTTTTTTTTTTTGGAGAAAAAGGGAGGAAGAAACATTAATTAAAGACCAAAAACATAGAGGAGATACTACACTTTGTTGGATGCAATATATTTGTTGTAGAAGAAATGACTACACATCTGGTAAAGTCTAGAAAGGTCCAGAACATTTGCACTCTACTTCGGTTCAAATAAGAGGGACAACATTAAAGAGAAAAATTCATAAACCATGCTGTTATAGGTACTAATTACTTGATAAAATTGTAATAATTACATCAATAATTATATAAGTTGTTCAAGATCAATTTTGAGTATATGTATGTGATTTGAGTGATCAATAAGGCTACTTCTTAGATGAATTAGATCATATATCGATTTTTAAATATTAATTTGTTATCCAATCAATAAATTATTGATTGATTTGATATCAGATTAGTAATTATCGAATATTATACTGCCTGATTTGTCTTAATTATTTCATACTCTATTTTTTTTATTTTCACTCACCAGTATAATATAGATATCATATCAAATGAAATAATTTTTTACTAAGTTGATAATATATTGTAAATTCCAGTAAAAATACATGAAAATCTAAATTTTTAGAATGCATGTACGTAAGTATTTATTTGACAAATATAGTTATGACAAAAAAAATGTAACTATGATATTCGTTCATCAACCATTAATCTGTTAACATGATACCACTTAGTCAATAAGTTTATTTTTTTAATCTATTTATCCGTTACGATTCAGTTTTGAACATTCCTATTGAATAGTGTATCTCATATACATACATCTTGAAAAGTGATGTACTTTTAGTTGATTAAAAACTTTTATAACTGAAACACAATTAAAAAAAAATCATGCCTATGCATGATTTTTTAAAAATCTTGCATATTTATGATCTAAAAAACAATGTAAAACATTAAATTTTCTTTTATCAACTTTTTATTCTTGTAAAAATTAAAAAAAAAATCAAGTAATTGTATTCCTTATTCACTTCATTTATGATTTCTATTTGACAATGTTAACAGTGAATCTTTGAGTTGGTCCATGTTGGGAGAATGACTTCGAAGTTTCAAGTCATGGGATGAGGTTAGAAATCCAATTCCAAGGCAGGGATTGAACTTAGAATTGGGTTTTCAACTATCACTTCATGGTCAAGAGTCAGAGCTAAAGTCAAAGTCAGGTCTCGAGTTGAGACTCTAGGTTAGGGCTGAGCTTTAGGTCTTATGTTAGGATTATGGACGAGAAAGAGAGTTGAACCTTACGTTTAATGTTGAATCAATTGCTAAAATAAATTTTGGATTGAATCTCAAATTATAGTTAAGGTCAAAAGTCTAATCTTTCATCGAGATCGGAGTTAGATCTCAACTCTAGATCTTGAATAAAATTTCAAATGAATTTCTTGATCAGGTTTTGAGTTAATTTTTAAGACGGAATAGAAAATCATACTTCGAAGTTGAAAATGAAGTCAGAAGACAAGTCTCAAGTTGATTTTTTTGACCTAATTATAACAAATACCTAAATAAAAAATAATTTTCTTAAATATACACATTCAAAAATACAAAAAAATTTGAAAAAAAGTGATTGATTGATTATACCATCACATCACAATCATATAACAAAAATTATTTTTAGGCGTTTATTTTGATTTGATATATTTTAAATTATTTGACTCGTTAATTCGTAAGTAATATTTGAAATTTGGTTAGAAGCTAAATATTAAATTCACTCTTATATATATTTAGATAAAAACATGTAAAATTTATTTATATGAGTAAATAACATATCAATTGTCAAGTAAAATTTATAATTCTAAACAAAAATTTTATTTTTATATATCTCAAGTTATATGTATTAACTTAAATTTATACTTTCTTTAGATGTGCAGTTTCTTTATTACAAAAATTTCTTCTTCTTATTATTAAAAACTTTATATATTAGAATATATTATTTTTAAAAATGCACATATATAAAATAATAAAAAATGACGGATGACAAAATTTGCAATATAAAAGCTTCAAAATTATCCCATTAGGCCTTCATTATATTAAAACAACTAACATTTCATTTGGTACATGAATCAATTTCATTCCTCTGGATATGATGATCAAAACATAAATCGTTTTTTTGATATTATTTGATAAGCAAAAAATTCATATTATCACTTTATAAGAGTTGTGAAAATTTCAAATTTCATTTAGATATTTCTTAATTCACTATTTATTTATAGTTGAGTGAAGTAATATATCAATAGTAATTTTAACATAACAAAATTAAAAATTGATTATCATCAAATTGTCTAAAGAAGATTTCAGTTATTAAAAAAACTATTACTCCATATTCACTTTTGTTTAATTGAATTTATTAAATCTTGAAAAATAATTAATTAATAACTAAATATAAAATAGGAAAAAAAATTATCTTTTCTTGGTGATATATAATTAGTCTCTCTGTGCCATTTTAATTAAATTTGTGAGGTAATGCATATATGTTAAAAAAATATTTTAAAGATAAAATTCAGATCATACTTATAAATATATAGTTAATTTATAAAACTCAATAAATAAAAAGATAAATATAAATTTTCTTTTTAAATATTTATATTGAATTTTGAATAATTAAACTGTTTTGAATCTTGAAAAATATTTCAAAAACTCAATTAGTTTGGCATGGGGAAGGAATAAATAGAAGTTACTTATTTTAAAGTGTGGAAAGGAGAAGTGAGAGTATAGTTGGGAAAGTGTGTCAGCCAAGCATATTCCCGACCGAAGTGTCAGCAGCGCACATAGAAAGGGGGAGGGAATCTAGAGAGGTAAAATCTTGCTAAAGAGGAAAAAGGGAAGAAAAGTCCCAATAGTTGCTAAAGTTTTCATTTTTGAGGTCTGAGAATCAAGATTCAGAGGACCACATCTATCTATCTCCATTAACAATGGATTCCTCCAAGGCAAAAACATCATCTTTAGCAACCCCACCTAAGCATTTTTGGGTTCTTCCTTACAAAACCCCAAGTCTTGAGAGTCTTTACACTCTAGGCAAAAAATTGGGCCAAGGTCAGTTTGGAACTACTTATCTTTGTACTGAAATATCCACTTCTAATCTTTATGCTTGCAAGACTATACCAAAGAAGAAGCTCATCTGTAAGGAAGATTATGAGGATGTTTGGAGGGAGATTCAGATAATGCACCATCTATCTGAGCACCCAAATGTTGTTAGAATAAAGGGTACTTATGAAGATGCTTTACATGTACATATAGTTATGGAGCTTTGTGCTGGTGGGGAGCTTTTTGATAGGATTGTTGAAAAGGGGCAATACAGTGAAAAAGAAGCTGCTAAATTGATCAAAACTATTGTTGGGGTAGTGGAAGCTTGCCATTCATTAGGAGTTATGCATAGAGATCTAAAGCCTGAGAATTTCTTGTTTCTCAGTTCTCAAGAGGATGCTGCTCTCAAGGCCACTGATTTTGGCCTTTCTGTTTTCTATAAGCCAGGTACATTCCCTTTTTTCATCTAATAAGGGATTTTGATTTGATCGTCTTTTGTTCTGATATTTATTTCTTAATATTGTTCTCTAGGTTGAGGAGTGGAAAGCATGTCTTTTCTTATAACTGTTTGATTGTTAGCATAATCCTTGATCATATGAATTCATGATTTTCACAAACATCATAAAAGAATCAGGTATCAAGTAAATGGTGATTCATGATGCCTTTAAGTTTGCAGCTAGACCGAGAAACTGTGATTCTTGTAATGCTCATGATGGAAAGTTACTTCTTTTCTTAGGGTAGAAAGAGAACCAATTGTTACTAGTGAGACTTATTTCGCATTTCATCAAGTGGACAGTTTCTAAGGGGATTACCTACTTCTCTGATTCTTTTGATAACTGAGATGCTTCATTAACTTGACCAATAAGGTTTTAGTTTATTACTAATATCTGTTGTGAAGAACAAGCTTGAGTCTTTCTTTTTTAATGATTTGAATTATATGGAATAGAATGACGGAAGAATAGGTATTCGGAAGTTGGTCAAGTCTTAATTTGTTATTTTAGATGGGTAGTCCCACTTTTTGTTTCTACTCCTCGACTTTTGGATCTGCAGGATTTGCATTATAACAATATTTGTGTATGTACAGTTCTGGGAAGTACTTTACAGAAGCAAAATTGTTTGTACAAGTGTCCTTTTTTTTGTTTTTACTTGCTTTATTACTAGTGTTTCGATTAAATAATACACAGCTTACCAGGTTGGTTGATGCCAGACAATCTATTTAGGTAGTGTTTCTGAACATGAAAATGATAACTGTGTCTTAAATCTGATGATGACATTTGCAACTTCAATTTGTTTGCTGGTCCTTCTAATCTTGGTAGGAGTTTCTCTTCAAATTGTCTTATTTCATCTTCCTTTTTAATGTGGTTGTTCCATTCGACTTGGTCTTGCTGAATGAAAAGTTTCTGTTAACTTTACTTCGTTAGTTTCTACTGCTATATATTTCTGGTGCGGTTGTTTTATTTCTCTGTCTCTAACACTAGCTTCTGCCTTTGCTTGCTGATACGTTTTTTCAAATGTGAAAGTCCAACAACCTTCCTGACATAATTCATTGCATCACTTTATTTGGGGCAGTTAGTCATTGCATTTGTTCTACTAAGAATTGCTGATTTTTTGTTCTACTTATCTTCGGAATACTTGACCTTTTAATGGTAAACAGTTCTGTTCCTTGATGTTTTTATCGTTACCAGGTGAATCATTTTCGGATGTTGTTGGAAGTCCTTATTATGTTGCCCCAGAGGTCTTATGCAAGCATTATGGACCTGAATCAGATGTATGGAGTGCAGGCGTTATCTTGTACATACTACTTAGTGGTGTTCCACCTTTTTGGGCAGGTATTGTAATTGTCAGGTTCATATCTCTATGGGTGTTGAGTAGGAAATAAAGTCTGTCATAAGGTTCATCTTTCATGCTCATATTATCTTATAATTCTTATTTTTTTCCTGATTCCAGAAACTGATATGGGAATATTTCGTCAGATTCTGCGAGGCAAACTAGATTTAGAATCTGAACCTTGGCCTGGAATTTCAGATAATGCAAAGGATTTGATACGCAGAATTCTTGATAGGAATCCAAAGAGGAGGTTAACTGCCCATGATGTTTTGTGTAAGTCCTTGTAGTTGTGAAAACCGAGATTTATTTGGCTCTGGAAAATGCTGTTACCTCCTTACCGTCATTCTTCCAGAAGTAGTATATTTCAAAAACATGTCCAGGGACCTGCTGAAACAAAGGGCTTTTTATAATGAGCTTACTTTTTTTTTTCCTGTGACTGCCAGGCCATCCGTGGATCGTGGATGACTCAATGAACCCTGATAAACCTCTTGATTCTGCAGTTCTTTCACGCCTCAAGCAATTCTCAGCAATGAACAAGCTAAAGAAAATGGCTTTGCGTGTAAGCTCTTGAAAAGTTTGTTATCCACTTAGATGTGTCTATATTGTGCCTGGGACAACTTTTGCCTCATGGTTTTATAGTCTGAAGCGCAGAGAGATTAATTGAGGGGTTGCAGAGAGAATTCCAAGAACTTCAATAATAAAGAAACTGAAATCAGATCTAGATGCAGTTTTAAAAGAAAATGAAAAATGCAGAAAAGTAGTAAAGACAAATACAAATATGGGTAGAAAGGAGAACTGTTTGGGGTCGGGGGAGTGTTTGATAAAATGTCGCTGCCTTATTTTATTTTTGTAGATAGGTGTGGCGAAATGCCATTTCTTGAAACTATTAGCAAGTGTATTTTTGTGGCATATCATAGTTATGCGAAAGCTTAAATTGTTCCCATTTCTTTATCTAAACATTAACAGCATGAAGGAAAAACACAGTGAAGCAATCTCTAATGTTATGTTTGGAACAAGCAAGCTGCTTTGTTTAAATGTTGGATGATGGATCACCAGATTTTTGAGCGTGAATACTCTCTGAATAAGATTCCATATCATGCTGCAATATCAAGTCTAAAATGACTACAAGTTCTATGCTAATGTGTCCCTTGGAAGCTCTGAAATGCTTTCCGATGGCTGATGATTATGGATGGATATCTTGCTCTATTTATTACTTCTTGCTGAAAAGTTAGGATAGATTTTTGAATACAGTGAATGTGGAGAAGTGGTAAACTTTTTGGCAGTTTGTCATGATACTGATACTGTTTCATGCTTACATATGTTTGCAATAAGTTGTTCTTTTCAGACAGCGAATTTTTCTGTGCATTTATTGATCATACATGGTCAAACTGTTGTCACATCAATTGAAATTATCTGTGAGCATGGGTTGAAGTAATCAAGTCTCATCATTCCTGTCTCTGTGTTTCTTGGTCACTGTGCCTCCAGTTTCAAGGATGAGATGATATCAGATAAAGAGTTATGGTTCTAGCATAAGTTTGGCATATCTTTGAGTTTGTATCCTGATAGAATTATGTTATTTTCAGGGTTGATCCCGAAATAGTGGAATGATCACTTAGCTGGATTATGAGACCAATAGAATCACATTTGCATTTGATCATTATAGAATCATTGAACGGTGAAATCATTGCTAGTGCTACTTCATAAAGGAAGCAACTGCCTTTAGCAAATATTACTATTAAAGAATGTAAGTAAATGAATAACAACTATCACCATGCCACAATGATACACTAGTTGGGTTCTATATTTGAATCCTTTATATACATTCCACTCTCTGTGTCGTTTTCCAAAGTGACTTATAATCTTATATACGTTCCACTCTAGTTGAGTTCATCTTATGCCAGTACTAAATAATGCCTTTTAAGACAAATTAATACTAGTGGGGATTATCAAAACCTCACAGTACGGACATACAAATCTCTAAGGTTTATCTTGGGTTCCTACATTGCTTTTATCAAGTTCTGTCTTTCCAGAGTATAGACACCAAATTGCAAGATCAAAAACTTATTACCAGTATAGTGGTCCCTTCCGACAGTGTAGTTGGTTTTTGTGCTTATTCTATCTTCTCGTTTTTCCCTGATAAATGCCTTTCCCGTTATTCTAACATTCTTATTTGCTGAACCATATCTCTGTGAGCATGTACTCTGATAGTCTGATTCTTATATATATTCTTGAGGTATCACAAAATGTATGTCAATCTGGGGGAGAAAGGAATGAGAAACACTAAAAAGTGGAAGGAGCAAACAGTTCCTCTTGCAGTTTTACCAGAAATATCTGAAATTTTAGCAGATGCTGCAATCACACCATTTAGTTATATTTGCTTCTACTGGGTTCCATGCACTGCTTGTGGCGATTCATACTTGGAGTCCTGGTGAATATCAAAATTTTCGTAAGGAAAGGAATATGCATAGAAACCTAAATCCTGCAGAGAGTAATCTTATTTCACTTTCAGTTAATGTATTGCCGATGACATTTGAAGTGAAAATCTGTTATGCAACAACCAAAATAATTTGAAGTCAATGAGCTGTCCTAATTTTTGTTGGCATTGTTGTTGAATGGGCCTACAGATGTTTCTTTCTGGATGGAAATTATAATTATGATCAGGATGCTTCTCTTTACTATTTAAATGATTTATTTTGAAAAGTCCAGTCTATTGATTCTGATTCAATGTTCGATATCTTATTGAGTTATATCTTTGATTCTTGTTTTACTCATTCTCTTGTTACTTGTAGGTGATCGCTGAGAGGCTATCAGAAGAAGAAATTGGTGGCCTCAAGGAGCTATTCAAAATGTTAGACACAGACAATAGTGGAACAATAACTTTTGAGGAACTAAAAGAGGGTTTGAGGCGAGTGGGTTCAGAACTAATGGAGTCTGAGATCAAGGATCTTATGGATGCGGTAAGAATTATCCTCATTGTGTTTTTGTGTCTTATAGATGTCTGCCTTGTTTTTCTGCCGCTCATGTTTACGTGTGTTTTAACTTTCTGCTCATTTGACCACATAGATCCAACCATGTTTTATTTAACAGGCAGACATTGACAACAGTGGAACAATAGACTATGGGGAGTTTATTGCTGCTACTGTTCATTTAAACAAATTAGAAAGAGAAGAGAATTTATTGTCAGCCTTCTCTTTCTTTGACAAAGATGGTAGTGGATACATAACTATCGAGGAACTTCAGCAAGCCTGCAAAGAATTTGGTCTAAGCGAGCTCAATCTTGATGAAATAATTAAAGATATTGATCAAGATAATGTAAGTTCTATTCTCTTTGGGTTGATTGAGTTACAATTGTCTTGCGCGGCTCTATCGGTTGTCTTGAGGGCCAGATGCCCTCAATCTTTTACATGACATAAGTCAACCTTTTGCAATCTCATTCACACCCCATAAATGCACATTTAAGTCGACTTGTGAACCCCAGATCCCATCTGATGATTGTTGGGTTATATAGTCCGACCCCTAAGAGAGTTTATACTCGATTCACATCATCGATTGCCTTAAGTTTTAGTTGAATTCTCAGTTCTCCCTGTCATAGCTAGTTTACTACAGAAATTTACATCTCATAAAATTTAGAAAGACGTTTATCATAGGAACAATTGAATCATAAAATATATAAATTGACCATGTTGTGAGTGCATATATGGTTAAAAAGTTTTTCAATGGTCAGAGTAAATGATGCTTACGCCCTCCCGTTGCAAAAATGAAGGAGAAGAATCTGCAGTATTACAAACGTCCTCCGATGCCTAGTCTCATTTTGTGCTGCCTGTACCAATTCTGAAGACGAGTTTACTGATTTACACTGTATTTAGTAACATAAGAATCTGTCATGTACTAGTCGAAGGAATGGTCTTTGCATTGGTTTATGTTCAGCTACATAGAGCGCTCTCTCTCTCTCTCTCTCTCTCTTTGAAGGTTTAGTTTTTTGTTTGAATTCCTATCAGCTCAACTGGTTAACTTAGTTGTGGTTCCGGCTTCACTAAAAGAGCTTACAAATTGCAGGATGGACAGATAGACTATGGGGAATTTAGTGCAATGATGAGGAAAGGCACCGGTGGAGGCGTTGGAAGGAGGACGATGAGAAACACTTTGAATTTAGGAGAAGCACTTGGATTCGTACAGAGTGAAGAAAATGTATAATCCGCAAACGCAATCTTTCTAATTTCTTTTTGCTATGAAGGTCCAATTACATGGCATTTACTGCTACAAGGCTTGGTTGTTGAACTTGATCCCTACCCTTGCTCTATTTTTTAACCTTTAATTGTCCAAGCTTACAACAATTTTCTGCTTCAGTTTCCTTCCACATCTGTGCTGATTTTTATTTTGGATTGAAATTCACGCCTCAAGAAAACAGAATCAGTTTCAACCATATTATCCCTTTCTTCCTCCACTCAACAAGAATCAGTACGGTTAGATTTGTTTATTTTTAAACTATCATTTCAAAATAAACTATTATTAAAATGTTTTTTAAGGGACACTTTAATTCACCAAAAAGTCAAGAATGTAAAATCTTCTTGTCATATTATTTGATCTAAAACTTTAATATAGAAATATTTGCATAGATTTTATCATATTTATCTTATGAAATTTCTATTATAATATCTTTTAATTTGAAAACTACTTAATTAAAGAGCAAAGACCCAAAATCGTCTAGGAAATAAGTTATATTCTATATTTGAAAAAATTTGTAAAATATATTTATATATTAAATTTAACATGTTAATATATAAAATATATTTATATACATGCAAAGTTCATCGGTTTGGTTCGAGAATATTTCGGATTTTTTTATTAACTAAAAAGATCATCCCAATTATTCAGGATTGTTATATACTTAAATAAAAGTCCATGATTTTATTGAGAAAATGATAAAAATCGATTCGGTTGATTCGGTCGATCTTTCATATTCTTTTGAAACCTGTGGATGAGATGCTGCAAGAAACAAAGTCAAAGTCCCCTGCTTGGTGCAACGTTTTGCGGCTGATATGAGGAAAGCACTTCCTATTTCTTATGTATTTGACAGCCCATCGAAAATTATAAGTTCATTACTTGTATTATGTTGCAACTAATAAGTGCTTTAAGTTGCTGGTAGTTTCAGCTCATAATACTGCTCTACATTCAAAATATCAAGCTGAATGAGAGTCTTTTAGTCTACTAGACCATCACTTCTGCTATGGTTGTCTGTGTACACAAAGTTGGTGTTGTAATGTCAAAGTTCCAACGGTTAGAAACTCCACCTCAGGTAATGAAGTTCAAAAAGTGTAATCAATGGACATGCTGTCCTGTGTCAATGCATATGCGCTATAACATGTACAGTATTGCTATGTTGTAATTATTTAGAGTTCCACTATAAAGTGCAATTTTGAACCCTAATATGGAAAGAAACTAAGGGCGCATTGACCTGTGGCCCAACTCGATCTGAAAACGAATTTGATTGTGGTGCCTTTGAGTTTTACCATCGTTACAAACCAATGGCATTTACATTTGCAAGAATGTACCTTCAACTCCTCCATATTACAAAATACATAACCTCAAAGGCATTGACTATCCACAAATGTATAATGATACTACTAAGTTGCTAAGGAAATGGTGCGTTATAGCCTGACAAGAATAAAGTTACAAGAATTTAATCAGAAAGCTATCTAGTCACCGTGGCATCAAAGCCTTTCGAACAGAAAACAACCAGCATCATTCACTTGCAAGGCAGCTAAGCAATGGCATAAGTTAATGTCTCAACGTCCTTTGGTCGCCACATTGTTTTCTGGCAATACAACAATCCCTCCTTGTCCTTCGAATAGGTCATACTGATTTCATAATGCAAAGACTTGAATATACTTTCTAACTCGGTTATCGTCTCCTCTTTGTCACGCACAATGAGCTTCCCTCCTGGCCTCAAAATGCGGTCAACTTCAGCAACTATTGCTGATAAACCACACCTATCAGTTTAAAGAACCAAAGCACCATCAGATCACAACATAGAGAAATAGAAATGAACGGTGTTGATTTAAGTCAGTAATTTAAAAGGTTAAATATTTACTTTGTTTTAATCTTGGAGAAGAGATGGTCAGCATGGACAAGATCATACGATCTGGGGTAAGTGCTGAAGGATTCACACCAGTCATGATAAATTCCAAAAAGACCTCTCTCGTAAATAATTGGTAGTGTATCTGGGGCATCTACTGAGACGACGTTCATAACCCACACGTTCAAATCTCTTAAAGCAGCTGCAAATCTGCAAGGGGACAGAAGTTTAACATCACAAGCCATTGAAGACGATGAAAGATGCTATAGAAACAGTGGCAACTGATATAATCGTTTCTGAGATAGCACCAAACAGGTACAATATTCTGACCAATCTGCGTGGCATTCCAACAGAGCATTAAAGATGACAATTTCTCATGACAATTGCAGCTTATGCAATGAAGACGGTGTTTGTTTTTTTTAAAAAAATATGGTATTTGATTTTTTTTAAAAATAATTCAACACTTGCTGAAAAAACAAATGACACCCGACTGTTAGTCCATTTAAATCATAAAATCTAGGTTAGCAACAAGCTTCAACCAAAACTTCTCTGCTAGATATATTAGGCAGAGATATGGATAGAAGATTTATAGATAGGAAACAAGTAATGTAGCACTCGGTACTTACCCTCCATAGATAGCACGCATGTCCATAACATTCCGCACAGAAGACCATTTTATCCCCATTCCAGTGAGATATGAATTTTTCACCACATGTTTCCAGTGTTCATAATCTGCAGTAAAATCTTCTGGAGCTGGTTTCCCATATACTCCAACCTGGGAACTCAATAACCAGTAAGGTGATTTCGATAACCTGGCTGGCCATGATTCTGGCCATTGAGATCCACGTTCTGATGCGGCGACAGGAACTTTATGCATGCAAGCTTGTAAAGGCACATTCCTGAAGAAAGCATCCATTTATTAGATAATGTTTAAGCTTGCTTAGATGCAATATCCCACTGCAATTTTTTTTGAAAGTAAAACTTTATATAAGTATCACTATCAGCATCAAGAGTATGCTATACGTCCAAAGGAGTTCTTACGGGTTCTGTAGAGAACTATAAATCCCACTGGAATTCTCAATACGAAAACGATCTCCCACAGATAAGATGGAAAGAATTTCATGCATTTGTACCCAACAACAACATACCTAGTGAAATCCCATAAGTGGGGTCTAGGGAGGGTAAAATGTACGCAGACCTTACCACTACCTTGCAATCCAGTATGTAACCAATAATTGATATTAATACCAAAAATGAAGTTCCAATAACTCTAAGAATAATACCAGGCTGCGTTTGGATCATCAGATCCTTGACAAAGCGGGGGATCGTCTTTCGATCTTTGTTCATAGCACTCATTGGAAATAGGCTTGCGATATACAGCAACCCCTACTCCATTTACTCTATCTTTGGTTTTTGAAACAAGTTCCCAGCACATTGCATTTGTCAACTTCTGCATGGCTGTCAAAATGCCAAAAACAGACGGTCATTCAGCAAGGCCAGTTAACCAAGTTATGGAAGAGTCAACTGAATAAGTTAAAGCAAAGTACCTTCCCAGATCTCAACATCTTCAGGAAGCTTTTGGTAGACAGGAGTAGCAGACCACACAAAAAGTCCACCAGGTCGAAGTACACGATTGAGCTCCAGGAGAAGTTTCCCCCCTACAGTTTGTTCGATCAAAAAAGTTTAATCTAAATCAAGTTACACAATTTCATCAGTTGTCAGACGAAATAAATACAGATAAACTGACTGGGGATATAGAAATATCTTCGGCACTGGAAGTCCACACACCGAGAACTACTATGTTCTTCTCAAAGGTTTGCCAACTGAATAGAAGAACTTTACACTTAATCCTTCACTATTTTGAGCAATGCAAAGGTATCAGGAGTGAGTAGAATGCAAAATCAAGTACCTTCAATATGCCAGGGCACTCTACAACGTGCACAATGAACAACATCAAATACTCGACTAGGAAAGGGTAGCCTCTTTGTACCCATGACAGCAGATATGGCAGGAATACCCCTCTCAAGAGCAAACTGGACCTGAGCTTCATGTTCATCTTTAGGAGCAAAAGACATGGCCAAAACATCTTTTTCAAAAAGATAACCCCCAAAGCTGGCAACCCCACATCCAACATCTAATATAACCCGAGTTCGCTTTCCCCAGGCAATATCTGGAAAAGACTGCAAAAATAATGTAAAAGTTGTGTGAGAAATAGCACAACTTGATCATTTGATGGATAAAGACACAATTATTTGAAAGAATCAAACACACATGATATTTTTACAACGTGAGACAATATCCTACTAAAGACCTTATCATTATAATTTTGATACTCCCTCCGTCTCAGATTAACTGAATTTTTGAAACTTTTTTCAATGTTCAAAATAGTTGAATTGTTCAAAGTTCAAGAAAAATGTTTGAAACTTTTTCCATATTTTTTTTATTGATTTACACCGTGTGTCCGAGTCTCTTAGAGCCCCGACTAATCCCGGGGGTGCACAGGCCCTTGGCAAGGAGCTTCCCGCAAGTGCACCACGGTTAATTCAGGTTTTACCCAGTCCGATGGCCCTCAGAAATTGTTTGCACCCAGTGGTTTCGATCTTGAGACCTTGAAAGGGAACAAACCCCAAGGCTCAAGTCTATTACCACCAGGCCAACCCCTAAGGTTTTCCATGTTTGCCCTTTCATTTATTGAAGTTTTATGTTTTCTAAGAGATAAATTACACTACATATTTATTATTTCACAAAGGGCAATAGTGGAAAGTATGGTGTAAATTTTGTCTTTGAATGCTTTACTTAATATGTGTGCATTACCTCACAAATTCAATTAAAATGGGATAGAGGGAGCAATTGACAATGTAGGACAATACCTGAATAGGAGATTACCATTCTAACACTCTCACTCTCACATCTTAACACTAAAACTCAATATTCTAACAGCTTAAGTATCAAAATGCCACGCAAGAATATTAAGACCTTTATAAATTTGTTGATACACCAATATTGTTCAGGGGATCTTTGCGCAGAGTTTTTGTTCCCAGATTGCTACAATTATAATACATCAGTTCTCTCTCTCTCTCTCTTCTTTGTTTTTTTTTTTTTTGTGTTTGGGGGGGGGGGGGGGGGCAAG
>JAABOM020000092.1:26046910-26067061 GCA_011800125.2 Solanum clarkiae
AACCTCGTAAATTATTTGTGTTCTTTATTTTTCTCTACATCGTAAATTATTTGTGTTCTTTATTTTTCTCTACAGTTTATGAAAGCAAGCTTGTCACCTTTGCTTAATGGAAATCTCATCCACCAACACCTCACCCTCCTCATCCTTGATACACTTCACTTGATCCATTTTGAGAATTTGGACAAGTTGGAACTTGAAAATAAACTTCATCTATCAAATGAACATACCTTTTAGTCATACAATAAGTACATAATATTTATATAGAATATAACTTCATTAATTAACTGAAAACATTTGCGAAATCATGCAGTAATTGTGTAGTACCAATGTGGATGACAAATGAACGGACTTAAAGGGTGTTCTAGGTCAGAAAACATGTTTGAAAGTGAAAGTTCTAGAATACTTATATGAAACTGATGACAATCATATGGCTGAAAAATTTTCGGTTAGATCTGGAGTCAAACTGCAGAACTTGATGGAGGAGATGACAAGATTTATTTCAAAGGAGGGAGAAATGATCAAAACAGAGAAGTTAAAGGGCGAGACAAAAATTACAACTACGGCCAAAGAGGTTAGTTGTATTGAAATGGCTAGGATTTTGCGGTTGAAGAAGAGAAACAACAGGAAGAACTTCCACAGGGACACTTCATTGACATGACTATTCTTTTTGGGAGGGAAGTGGATGACCTCATGAAAATTACAGAGGGATTGGTTCTCCAAAGAATTGTGTCGGGAGAAGAGAGGAGTTGGAGAGAGGTTGAGTTCAATAATTTGTGTAGAAGGGAGACGCTGAGGCTTGAGGTGAAATTCTTTTGAGGAGCTGATATTGGATGTTCTTTACGCTTTCAACTTTCTATCCCAAAATAAATTACCTAGTCTTCAAAGCAACTCCCATTGGAACCCTCAGGGGTTGACCTGGTGGTAATAGACTTGAGCCTTGGGGTTTGCTCCCTTTCAAAGTCTCAAGATCGAAACCCAGTGGGTGCAAAAAATTTCTGAGGGCCATCGGACTGGGTAAAACCTGAACTTGCGGGAAACTCCCTTTCGAGGGCCTGTGTACCCCCAGGATTAGTCGGGGCTCTAAGAGACTCGGACACCCGGTGCAAATTAAAAAAAAAAGCAACTCTCATTGGAAAAGAACTATGTAGAACTTTTCCAATTCTGTTGCTACCGCGGGCTTTATGCAATCGATTGGATTAGTTGCACTTTGTTTTCCTTTTGTTAGTTTATTAGTCAGGGACTCCTCCTCCCTAAAAGTTCCTAATTTTCTTTCCTCGACGAGTGAAGTTTCTGCTCTTGTTGAGTGAGTAAGGCCTGATCAAGGTTATGTGCTTGCTAGGACTTTCACCATCTTCTTTTCCTCGAGAATGTGAGACTGCTCGCCCTTAGTAATCGTATTGTCCGTTCTTTTCATTGATTGTACAACCTTTTCTAAACAAGGATGTTTTAGGGAGTCCTCCTAGTTGGCTAAAGACGCAATGGCTTTTGGTTTTGAATCCGGCTAAAATTGATTCCTCATTTGGTTCCTAAAACGTGAGGTGAGTCGCTGATTCTACTCTTGGAGTGACTCAACATAATGCTTCTAAAAATTGGAACCGGAAATAAGAGAAAAGAATTTTTAAAAAATGACCATAGTAGATCTATGGTTAGCCCTTGGTTGGGTGGTCCTGTCGAAGAGCTTGATTCATGCAGAGAAAGAAACCTAGGATAGGATACCGATGGAAGTAACAGGTCTAGGGGGGTACTTGTACCCGAAACCGACATAGGTGGGTAGGTAAAGAATACCCAGGGGTGCGAGACAGTTTTCTCTAAGAAACTCGGCAAAATAACCCTGTAACTTCGAGAGAAGGGGTGCCTTTTGACCCGAGTAGCATGGGGCATGTGAAATCCCATGTGAATCAGCAAGGACCACCTTGCAAGGCCAAATACTCCTAACGTGACCTATAGCGAAGTAGTACCGTGAGGGAAGGTGAAAAGAACCCCCATCTGGGAGTGAAGTAGAACATGGAACCATAAGCTCCCAAGAATTTCATTTTTTCTACTATGAAATTCCATAAAGTTTATTTGAATACATAGAAGTAATCTCCAATGTTCAGTTGAACGCCTTAACTATCCAAATGGTCAGATAGACACCGCATGTCATGCTTATTTGAGATTATTTTGTCTTACAAGGCAAACTGATGAGCCGTAGACTGTCACCTCCTGTCATACTTACGTTTCTTAACTAAATGGAACTGCTGAGTTAACTAAGTTGTCGTGATGTAATTATTGCAGGAACCACTTGGAGTTGCTGGACTACCCAAAGAAGTTGTAAAAGTTTCAGCTGGTTATCATCACTCTTCTGCTATTACAGGTTTATTATGATTGATTTTGAGGGATCTTTTATCTTGTATGCTATAAACTATAATTGGGTTTTACTAGTTCTGCTCATTTGCATTTTCTCATTTATTGGGCAGTAGTTATCTGTTGCTGTTTGATGCTTCCGTTTTCATTTTTCTCACTTGTCTGCTTTTTATTTATTTTCAGTTGTTTCTTTTTCCTTTCTTCATTTTATTTTTAATTTACATTCTGGGTCATTTAGCAATTTTATTTATTAGCATTCATTCTTTTCTCGTAGCCTCTTCATTTCTTTTTCCCCTAATTCTTAAATAGGCAAATTATTTACATTTAAATATGTTAGCTTCCTATAATAGTCTGTGGTTTCATTGCAGTGGATGGAGAACTTTATATGTGGGGGAAGAACACAAATGGTCAGCTTGGCCTTGGAAAGAGTAATTGTACCTATGCTCTTGCATTATGTTCTTTTTGGCTTCTCCTTTAACCATTTTCATTGCAATTGTTGCCCCTAAAACGTGCGCACGTATACGTGGTTGACAAGTAATAAAGTAGTGAATCAAGTATTTTTTAAAATTCTTTTTAGAAAGATTAATCAAGTATTGTTTCCATGAGGACTTGTGGTTAAGTTAGCGTTTGACCATAGATTTTGTAAAAATTGAAAAAAAGAGTTTTTGAAGTTGTGTTTGGACATGCATTTATTTGGGAAAAAATTGTAGTTGTGAGTGGAACAAAAATTTCTCCCTAAAACGGATCCATAGAAATTTAGAAACTGATCAAGTTCTATGGGCAAACAATGTTTCAAATATTTTTTGAAGAAAAGATTCTATATGTATGGCCAAACAGGAGCTAACTATTCACTAAATAAAACTTTTATAAATTATCTTGTCAAGAAAAGATTCAAAATGTTGTTTGACAAATTATTACTACTAAATTAACTAAAGACGGAAAATAATTGATCAACACATTCGGGGTGGGTTGGATTACAGTGAGAGAAAATAGTCTAAAGTTATGGATTTTGTCTAACAATCCTGTTGAATTCTTCAATCAGTTACTCATAATTTGGATTATTAATTTAGAGGGTTAATTTTAGTCGTAGATATCTGTCAATTGCTACTTGCCTTATTCAATTTAACCTAATGCTTATTTTCTATGGAATTGGAATTGGAATTAACAAGGACACATTAGTTATTTCTGTGAATTACTTGAGCAAGACAATTAAGTATTTTTCTATCTTAATCGCAAATATGTTCTCTAACTCCCAAGGTCAAGAGTTTTCCCTATTTAGTCTTGTTGCAATCAAGAATTTTCTTTTTTCAAGTTCAATTTAAGATTTGTTGATGGTATGGAGAGCTAGTAATTTTCAGTAGAAAAGTGTTGTAGTCTACTAGCGAAGCAAACATGATACTGGGATACTAGTTGGCCATGGAAAGGGATTTGGAGAACTAACACTCCTATAAAGGTAGCTTGTTTTGGTTGGATTGCAGCATGGGGAGCTTGCCTTACTCAGGATAATCTTCAGAAAAAGGATTGCACTAAGTGATAGATGTTACTCATGCAACGAAGATTTGGACTGAATTTACCTGATTATCATTGCAGAATAACTAGACAATGCTGGGATTTTTTTTTTTTTTTTTTTTGTATTTGCGGGATTTCTTGGATCATGCCTCAATGTATGAAGGAATGATTGGAGAGTTTGCAGCACCAGAGAATGCATAAAGCTTTGTGCAAATTTGGATAACTGTACCTTTGTGCATATTCTGGACCATTTGGCTAGAAAGAAATAACGCTTGTTTTGAAGGGCAAAAAGACCATTTTTAAGAGTTAAAATCAAGCATTCGCTTTATTTGTTTTGTTGGCGTAAAAGTAGTTTCTTGATAATATAAATCGGTATATGGAGTTTTTGGAGTTGCCAGGAAGATCGTTGTAATTGACTGTGTATATTTCCAACAATCTTTTGTAACTTTTGGTTTTGGTACCTTCTTGGTACTTGGTCAATAAACCTTTACTTTACCAAGAAAAAAGAAGAAAAGAAATAGACATTTAAGAGATTGAGAGCTAATCTGTCTCTTCCTAAAGTGAGGCTATAGGAAAAAACACGTACTCGCTAAGACGAGATAGAAAAGAGAACATGGTATTGGTGACTGAGAGAACACAATGGAGTGAAATTTGATTCTGAACGGTGGAGGACGGTATATCCAGAAATGTGAGTACTGCATCCCCAGAAATGCAGCTGGATATGTAGATGTATAAGGGTGCGAGCAGTCTCAATAATATGCTCCTTTTTTTTCTCTGCTACCCCAAATTGCTGTGTTGTGCAAAGAAGTCTGATTAATAATTCCACAGGAAGATAAATTGTTGAAATTTAGATGATTACTAATTAGGTGCATTATCCATCAGAAAAGTGTTAACAGCGACACCATACTGATTTAGTATGTCAGTACTAAAAGTTTGAAATATAGAAAATAATTTGGAATGTTTTTTATTAAGAAAATCCAAGTAGAAGTTGAGTAATTTTTATTAAATACTTAAAATCAATATTGGCCTGAGTTTACTAGGAACATTAACTTCATAATGAAAAAGAGACTCTACACTATTATTAAGACTGCATAGAAATATAGTTCGGGTGTGTTTTTCAAGTTGAGATGGCTCACAATCAAACACAGAAAATTTTGACGATTGAGCTACCAATTTTTAAGATTGGATAACTTGGGATCACCTGATCATCGGTGGATTATATCTGGAGAGTCGAAGGTTGAACTCGCTGTGACTCACGCCTTGAACCAATCATCTCCCTGATACTGCAGTCCTGTAAAACAACAGTCACTAAAGAATGATATGAACAAGTCAGAGTACTAGCGACTGATTGATGTATTTGTAAAAGGGGAAGCCATAGACATAAAGAACATTATATAGAGTTAAGACGGTAGGGTAGTAGCTTGATCAACTCCTGTTGCAATGATTTGAGATTCATTAGCTAAGGTAACTGTTTGAAGGGACTGAGAATACGTAATGTTTTGTTACCAGATGCGGTTAGAAGCACCGGAGACAATGATGCAAGGACCAAGGGCGGTAGCCTGTGAGATACAAGCAACATGATAATAGTTCGAGGAACTAAAGCTACTTGTAGAGATATCTGGTTGCTTGCTGAATATTGAAGAGTCATTGTATTTTGCCTTGAATGAAGAGTAACATTTGATTGATTGGGGTAACGGTGAATTTATTTTGAGCAACATGAACATTTTTGAAAGGTCGATCATGTAAAGAATATCACATATCACGAGTATAACCCAACTTTTTACAATAGCTACAGCTTGACCGGGTTTTCTTAGAACGACCATCATTCTGATTTTCAGACACTAGAATAGAAAGAGTCTACTATGCCACTATATGACTAGATGCAACATTTTTTTTTTTGAGACAAGTAACAGTTCTATTTAATAATAACTTAGCACCCCAGAAAAAAGGTGCTAAATTATAGACTTTCAAAGCATCAACAGGGTTCTTAAACCCCTGCCTAGAACCTTATACAATTATACATTGCTAAATCAATGTACTAACTCTCGTACTGGCACCACCACCACCACACACACATTCTGTTTACACCAAAAAAAGAACAAGCTAAGACAATCTATCCTAATTTTCTTGAAATAACTAATAGTGCCTACAAAATGTCTACCATTCTTTTGTTTCCACACCGTCCACCAAATGCAAGCAGGAATGATCTTCCACCAGTCGTCTTCCCCCTCTCTATTCCCAATACTCCACTAATTGTTCAGCAGTGCCAAAGTAGAACTAGGTATTAACCAAGTTATTCCCAAAATGTAAAAGAACATGTGCCACAGATTTATAGTTGTCCTACAGTGTAAGAATAAGTGTTCGTTGTTTTCACCATCCTGTTCACACAAAAGATATCTTGAACAAATCTGAAGACCGCTTCTTTGTAGCTTATCTTGGGTTAGGCGAGTTTTTCTAATCACCAACCAAACAAAGAATGACACCTTTATAAGGATATTTACTTTCCAGACTTGTTTCCAAGGCCAATTCTCCTTTACAGAATCTCTTTGATTCAGCTGCCAATACACCGACTTTACTAAGAAAGCCCCTTTCCTGTTTAATTTCCGCTTGAGTCTGTCACTAATCAGTGCATCCACCAAAAGTTCCCAATATCTGAAGCAGTGTGATGAAACTCTACTTCCCAGTCATTAAGAGCTCTTCTAAAGATTATATTCCACCCTTGTTGACTCTACATTGGTTGGTCATGTCATGTTGTTGGAGACTTATAGAATAAAAAACTCGAGACATAAATTTCAGAGTGCTCTGCGTAATCCAGTGATCAGCCCAAATATCAGTTTTTCTTCCATCTCCCACAATAATCTCCACATTTTTCCAGTAGTCTTGCCATTAGTTTCTGATAGTTCTTCACACACTGCTACCATAGGGACTATTAACTTCATTTGTCGTCCACTGGTTCAGCATCCCATATTTTTGGGATATGAAATTCCTCCAAAGTGAATTGTCTTCATTATTGAACCTCCAATGCCATTTTTCTAGCAGACTTCTATAATGCAGGCTCAAGTTCTTTATGCCCAAACCACCATGTTTCTTGCTCAAGGTTATAGCTTCCACTAGAGTATTACTTTCTTTTCTTTGTTGCCTTGCCAAAGGAAGTCTCTTCTCAGTCTGTCAATTGTTTTTTTGACCCCTTTAGTGGAAAGATAGACATTATGTATGTAGGAAGAACATCTAAAACGGAATTAATGAGAGTCAGTCTCCCACCTAGGGAAAAATACTGAGATTTCCACCTTGACAATTTTTTGTCACCCCTTTGTATAATATTATTCCAAGTTTCAACAGAACAGTTTTTAGCCCCCAAAGGCATCCCCAGTGTTGGCGCATGGCTGGATCTCATCGAATAATTCTTTCCTCTTGATGGTTTGTAGGAGGATAGATGGGGACGAGATTAACTGGGGTTTAATTAGGTTCTGATCCTATCGGTGATGCTGGTATATACAGTACCCGGGGGAAGCAATGATGTCTTGGAACAGTGGCGTAGTTGCTGGAAAGTTGCTTGGCAATAGAATTTCTCTTTTACAATAATTACTTGCGAAAAAGCTATGATGACATGTGAGAAAGACGAGAAGGAAGAGAAAATGTTGCTTGATTATTCCTCAAATTGTTGGGGTTTAAATAACTGCGTTTATATGTCCTGCGAAAGGAAGGTATTACCTATATAATTACAAGGAGCAAATCATGTTATCTACCATATTTACATTAATTCTAGAACATTCACAGGATTCTAACAGAAGTGCAAAGCGAAAAATAAAATAAAAATGCTGATAAGCTATACGAAAGAAAGGATAATATATGATATAGATGTTACCAGAGTGCTAGCAGTGTCAAAAAAGAGAGTAAAAATCAACTGGGATATGATAGCTGGAATCTGGTAAAAATTATCAGAATGTGGTGGAATTTTGATGGGTAGACTCGGACTGAGAAGGTGAGTTCCTGTGACGAAAACTTCTTGCAGGAAACTGCCTGGAAGGTCACTCACGTGTCGGCGTGTAACTGGATCTCACCGGATAATTCTTCCTTCTTGAAGGTTCGTGGGGGGTCAGACGGGAGTGAGACTAACTGGGGTTTGATCACACGAGGGTTCTGATCCCTATTGGTGGTGCTGTTATGTATAGTACCAGGGAGAAGCCATGAAGTCTTCGAACAGGTGTAGTTGCTGGAAAGTTGCTCAGCAATAGAATTTCTCTTTTGCAATTATTATTTTCTCACAAAATGCTTGATAACATGTGAGAAAGACTAGAAGGAAGCGAGTCTGCTTGATTATTTTCTCAAACTATTGAGGCTTAAACAACTATATTTATGTGTTCTAATATAATTCCGAGGAGAAAATCATATCTAATATATTTACACTAATTCTAGAATATTCACTGGATTCTAACAGAAACCCCCAAAAAAGGCAACAATGCGAATACGCTAGACGAGAGAAAGGAGCATATGTTACTGGCTTAAATTAGAAGAGTTCTAAAACTGACCAAAAATAACAAAAAGTATCAAATAGCACATCAAAATCAGATAAAGCAGAAAAGATAGTCCACGATAGCGTCTTTTAGTTGACTTGGGCTTAAGGATACCATTAACTACCATAAGTTCTTATAGAACTCAATTTTGTTGCAGAAGCTGCTACAGTACTGTCTATGCCCAATAAAGTCGAATGCTTGAATGGAGTCGCAATCAAAATCATTTCTCTAGGCTTCGAACACTCAATTGCTGTAACAGGTATGACATGTAATTTGTTATATGAGATCTAATTTGTTAAATGCTTCTTTTCATGATTAAAAAAACAGGATCAAACATGTTATTCCAATATTATGCTTGTTAACGAAAAAAGAGCTATGTTTTGCTTGCAGCCTGAGTGACCATTGTCTTCATGTCATCACTATGTTATCTTTTTTCTGGCCAGATAAAGGTGAGACATTGAGTTGGGGTGGAGGACAATCAGGAAGACTTGGTCATGGACATCAATCAGGCATTTTTGGACTCTTAAAAAATGACAGGTTAGTAGATGGTTGATGCTATTGCATGAATTGACTTTTCCTTTTCAATATTATGAATTATTATCAACATTGTTCTTACTCTCGTTTCATGATTTACTATTGTCCAAATAAATTAAAAATTGAGTTATTTTGATGAATAAATGAGTCTCCTCATATTACTGTATAAGAGTGGATGTTATCAGTGGTAGCAAACTCTGCTACTTTATTATGTACTTTGCATCTATTCAACTGTTGGCAATGCTTGCTGTTATTTCTCTTCTTTCCTTTAAACAATTGATCTTCTCTGGCCTTTGAAAACAGTGAATAGCAAACTCTGCTACTTTATTATGTACTTTGCATCTATTCAACGGTTGGCAATGCTAGCTGTTATTTCTCTTCTTTCCTTTAACAATTGATCTACTCTGGCCTTTGAAAACAGTGAATACACACCACGACTTATTAAGGAACTTGAGGGGTTGAAGGTACTGTTATCTGCAATGTCTTCAAGTTTATGTCTTCAAGTTTCAGTTATAGACTCTTCTCTCTTGAGTATGTCAAGAGTTTTTAATACACGTTTCATAGCTCCTGGTTCATTTTGTTAATTCTAGTTATGTGTAAATAGGTTAAGAATGCGGCTGCTGGAATGTTGCATTCTGTCTGCATCAGCGGTAACTCATTGAAATTTTCAGAAAGCACTTTCATGTTAAAAAAGGCCTCAGATTTTATTTTTTATCCTTTTTTTTAAGCGACAGAGAATGGATCTGTACAAATTTTTGGCGAAAGAGCAAATAAAAAATTGGTAAATATCTATATACTAGCATCTTGCAACTTTTTTTTTAAAATTTTTTTATTTACATTGAATGACGTCCACTTCTATTTGAAATTTTAGGGCTATAATGAAGCATCAAATAATTCGGTACCATCTATGGTAGATGGACTTCCATATTCTGAAAAGGCTGCATGTGGAGGCTATCATACTTGTATTATTACAGGTAATTTATCGGGTTCAATATTCTCCACTCGATTTCTATCTTTGAGCAGCAACAAAGTATTTGTCCTAAACTATGAAGATATGATCTATATTTTGTGAAAAACATGTTGGTGTTGGATTATTATCATATTTAAACTAGTTGGCATTATTGATAGGTTTATCTAGTCTCTCACGCAATTTTTAGGCAAACATTCCCACTTTTTGTCATGCCCCAAAACCTTGGTGGGATGGACCAGCATCCAGTGCCTCAACTTTGACTGAGCGAACCAACATTTCCTGACTAATGCATGTGATTCATGCTTGAGCGGGAATATAAATTGTTTCATTAAATCTTTTCTTTTCATGAAGCACTTTTCTTTCATAAACGCCTTCTTTTCAAACACTTGTGAAATTACATATATGAAATAGTAAATTATGTATGTCATATGAGACCTCAAATAAGAATGAAAACAACATATCCTTATCCACATCCACTATGTCTATTAGCCTCTATGGCTATTGAATTAAAGAAATTGTCACTTACAATATCTAAAAAAGAATACCAATATGTGTCTAACAAAAGAACGACCTGAACATGAAGTGGGGTTCACCAAGAGCTGTAGGATGAGGAAGCGCTTACTGGACATCGGTGCTGCCTGAGTATTAATACCTGCATTCATGAAGACATGCAGCGCCCCCGACAAAAGAGATGTGAGTACACAACGAAAAGTGCTTGTATGCACTGTAAGCTCCCTCACATCGTCCACCATGTGTACGTCATGGTACTCCGGTCCTTAACATGGGATGGATTTAGCCTCTCACCATAATGTCGTATGAATGTTGAGCAATTTGCTGGCAAGAACATAATCCCAACCAAGGCCACCAATCAAGGGCGACCATCTGATCTCCCAAACGAATTGATATGACCATAGTCCTATATCAATACATGTAGGTTTGAGTGTTTGATCCTCTTTTGCAAATACCTTCCATCTGACAAAGAAACAAACATTTCCTTTCATTTGGCACCTTCTGCCACAAGTCACTAGCTTTAAGTTAGGCTTAAGGCACAATTCATTCTTAAACATTTCATAATCATCAAGAATTGTCATTTGAGAAACTATAGTCATATTCAATTTCCTTTGGAAAACCTAACACTAAAGTCAATTCTTGTGTAAACCTTTGAAACGTTTATCGTCATATGAAGTATAAATAATTTGAATCATAATATTTGAGGTAAATCATGGATAACCTATAATTCCTGGTCGCTCTTAAATTATACACTAATAATTTAGAAGACATTTGTCAGACCATCATGTTTTAGAATGCATGTAAGTTTTGGTAAATAATTCTATAAAAGGGTCATCCCAACATCCCTCGGACGTTCTTCTAGGTAACAGCTATTTCTGTATCTCAACCGACTTGACAAGAATTAATCTACAAGTCACAATGGATACTTGTCATCAATAATTCATTGGTTTTAATAAGTTCAATTCAAATCATAAAGAGAAGCGTAGGCTTCCCTCTCCCTCCCTACATAGCTACAAAGAGCTCTATGTAGGAAGCTCTTTTCTTTTCGAGTTGTTGGATATAGCTACACATATTGTTGCACGGAAATTGAGGTTTTTGTGCGTACAAATTAAGTTGTGCGCGTCGTTGAGGCTTTTTATGCATAGGAACTTCTTCTTATGCTTATCTTTGGCTTTGGGGTGCGTAGCTACGCATGCCTCGTGTAGCTGCTCTGCCGCCCTTCAATAAAAATGCCACAACTCATCGTAGAAATTTTCTAATGATGAATGATTTAGAGCATTGGAAACTAGACTCAAAGGCCCTTAAGTTGATAGGTAATTCGCCACATAACTCTTGCTCGCTCTAGTCCAATATAAATGAATTATTGGCACCTTTGTATGGTCCAAAATGAATGAATCTTTCAAAGTTCAAGAATGTATAATTATTTTTTTTTCTAGAATTTTCCCTTTTAATGGGGTTTCAACTACTTTTTAATCTCAAATAATGACTATCTCTACTTAGTGGGTATGTCACACTCAACGAGTCATTTATATTTGACTAAAGGGAGTAATATCTTTAAGGAGTGCTTGTTTGAAGTTTGGTTCTGTGCAAAGCTCATTTGGAGCTTTAGTCTGTTGTGTAGTTTCACACATGGCCCAGTTATAGGGCTCTTCTTAGACCCTAAATCACTTTCATCATTCCTCTTACACCTAATATCATGTTCAAGTTAGAATATACTTGTTTGTAGTATCCTTAGGCACATAAAACATTGTATATAATCGTCATTGGCGTGCTTTGAAGTCTTAAAACATATGAAATTTTTGGAATCACATTGTTTGGCCGTTTGTGTTAAATGTCAGAATGTCTATCTGTCTTGTGTAAAAAAAATAAAAGAAATATACGTTGTTCCTTAGGCAGCAATAACAACATACACATTGTAATTCCACGAGTGGGATATAGTAAGAGTAGGGTGTAGGTAGACCTTACCTATACCTTAGGACGCAGAGAGACTATTTCTGATAGACCCCATCAGCTAGAGGAAAAACATGTCACAGTAGATACTAGAAAAACATGACAAAACATTTTAAAAATAGTAGCTACAACAAAAATAGTGCAATAATCGAAGTAGAAGAGATAGTAGATACTAAAATTTGAGGATAAGCAACTAAGAAAGCATAAGGAAGACACCACTCCACTAACTACTAGCCTAATTCGTGTCCTCTATAACCTTCTACGCGTCATTTCATGTCTAATCACCTCTTTGCAATGCTTCTTCGGCCAACATCTACCCCTTCTAAAATCATCCACAGACAACTTCACAGCCTTTCATACTGAGGCAGCCGTGCATTTTTTTTTCACATGTCTCAACCATGTCAACCTTGCTTTCCAGATCTTGTCTTTCACCGAGGTCACTCTTACCTTGTCCAGGATATCTTTATTTCTAATCTTATCTCTCCTAGGATGTTCACACATCCATCGTAACATCTTTATCTCCACAACTTTCATCAACTAAATGTGAGAGTGCTTGACTAGCCAACACTATACAGCATGGTTGGTCTAATAACCATTTTGTACAACTTACCTTTGAGTTTTGATGACACCTTCTTATCACATAATACTCTATCTTCATCAACCCTACGCAGTATGATGTGTGACTTCATCGTAAATTTTCTCGTTCCCTTGGATAATAGACCCAAGATACTTAAAACTCTCTCTGTTGGATGACCTGTGAATAAGCCTCACTTCCACGTTAGCATTAGACGTTGCATCATTGAACTTGCATTGTAAATATTTTGTCATGGTCCTACTCAACATGAATTATTAAGACTCCAAAGTCTGTCTCGAAACTTCCAATTTAGTGTTAACTTTGTTAAGGGTCTCGTCAATCTGCTCTATATCATCCACAAAAAATATTATATACCATGATACATCACCTTGAATTCGTCATGTCAATTCATTTATCACAAGACAAATTACAACAAACTAAGAGCCGCTGATCCTTGGTGCAACTCCATCATAATTAGATAGTGTTTCGAGTCTCCTCCAATTGTTTTTGTTTTGAGTCTCCTCCCACTTTTCTTACTAGAGTCATGACTCAATCATACATGTACTTAATCAGCATAAATCCTAATTGATTCTCAAAAATATGCACAACCTTCCTCCCCCTCAGCTCCATCACCCTATCCTAAACTTTCGTAGTGCGCTTAGCAACTTTATACCCCTATTGTCATTACAACTCTAAATGTCACCCTTGTTCTTATACAACAAAATCGTTGTACTCCACCTTCACTCCTCAATCACTTTTGTTGTCTTGAAAATGATATTAAACAATCTAGTCAGTCACTCCATACCTGCCTTGCTCTGCCTACACTTGGCCAAAATTCTATAGAGATCTCATCTGGCCCTGTTACTCTTTTAACCATCTCCACTTTTATACACCTATGGTACCCAAAATCATGACGCCTCTCTCCAACTCCCACCAATACAATGTCTCTATCCCTCTATTCATTCTAGAGTTTATGCAAGTACGACTGCCATCTCCATCTAATAAGCGTCTCCTCGACAGATACTTTGCCATCTTCGTCTTTGATGAACTTTACTTGATCCAAGTCGCGAGTTCTCCTTTCTCTCGCCTTAGCCAGCCTGTACAACTTCTTATCCCTGCCTTTACCCTTTAATTCTTCGTACAAGCATTCAAAAGCTGCTGTTTTTGCCGCTGAAATTGTCATCTTAGCCTCTTTCCTCGCTGTTTTATACCTTTCCCTACATGTCGCTTTCCTTACTCGTCATTACTTTTACCAGCTTTGCATACGCAACCTTTTTCTCTCTCCTGTTTCCCTTAAACTTCTCCATTCCACCACCAGTCCCCATGATGATCTCCAAATCGATCGTCAGGAGCTTATGTTGGGCCGTAAGATTCTCACTTGGAATAACCTTGCAATCTTTACCATGACTTTTGTCATTTTTCCTAAGGAGCAAATAGTCAATCTGCGTCTAAGCCATCACACTGCAGAAGGTGACCAATAGTAGGCAATTAATTAATACTATAAATCCAGCAATAATGCACGGAAGGCCAACTTTAGCAGGTTGCATCTGTCAGGGTGAATATGGTAAAGTTTGAGGATAGTAACTGACATGTCTTACCTATGAGTGTTTAAGCAGTTTAGAGCAATTATTTTGTTAAGTGGCATTAAACACGAGCAACTATTGATTTTGTCAAAAAAATATAAGCAATTATTTAACACAATCCAAACTCGAGAGCTATTGCACTTTGTTTTTTCTGCATGCCTGAGTAAAGGTAAGAAATTGATTGAGTAGTGCTTTTAAGTTTGAATGTAAAGTTGGTTGAGCTATGTTGGGTTGTCTTAGCAGGTTTTCTCTATTTAGGAACCATTAGGTTTCTAAAGAGAATCAAATTTTCTGTCCATGATATGTGCCAAGTGTATGCATAACACAATTACAATCTGCGAACTTCTTCATCCTAGTTAAACATACTTCCTCTGTCCCAATTTATGGCATGGCGTCTGACTGGGCATGGTGTTAAACAATGTTTGGAAGACATTTGAAACTTGTGGTAGAAACAATCCATAGATATTTATGTAACTATAAATCAATGTCTTTAAGGTAAATTGGGGTAGAGTACGTCACTTTGGGCTTTCAATTTACTGAATATTTTATAAGTTAATGGGAGAATATTATCAGTATTCGTATGATGTAGCTGTAATTTTCCTTCATGTTACCTTGGTCTCTTTGGTTTTGCTAATGGTTTCTTCTAGATAAGAACATCCAGAAAATGATATCTAAAACAAGTAAAACAATTGATTATATATGGAGGAGGGATTCTCTCTCTCTCTCTCTCTAGTAGATTGTACTGCCTGACTTCAAGTCCCTGCAAGAAACAAGGATAGTTAACTCAAGTGCAGCTGTTTTGTGCAATGACTTCATTTGGTCTAACTGAGCAATAGAAGCAATTGAATAGCTTCTCATATCTCGTATGAATAGAATTAGGAAGCAATTAGATGGTACATTAAATGGTAAAACCTAGAGTTGGATATTTCAAAAGCACGTTCTGCTTTTTGATTCAACCTAAATTTACTTGGTTTAGATGGTTCAAGGCTTTCATAAATCCAATGTACAATTGGATGGAGTTAATCCTTGTATACTTCTTTTTACTATGATGTACAAGTAAACTTGTGTGCACCTCTATTAATTCACTGCGTTCCTACTACCTCTCACCAGCACTTGTATTGACCAACTCTACCCACGAAGACTTGGGAAAATAGGAAGTCTTGTATCTTCCTTTGTTTTTGTGGGAAAAATGTTACAAGAAATTCGTTTTTCCTTGTTGTATACTCTAGCCTTTACCTTGCAAGGATGGTATCTTGAGTAAATTATCAGGGGAGAGTTGAATGCCCTACCTTATTGTGAAGAGAAAGTGAAGAAAGGGCACAAAGCTGGGGTCAAATTATGACTATTTGCAAGAGACCCAAATGCAGCTCTATTTTTCTTTTTTAAGTTTGAGCTTTCTTGTTCTTATACTGAATTATAAGATCTTTCGTGTTTTAAAGGAGAAGTTGTTCACCTTTTGCTTTGTTTAAGTATCCTATGCTGGTTGTGGGAAGGAGTCGTTCCCTTGTATGGACTTCTCATATCATGAGCTAGCGTTTGGGATTTAGGCCGAAGATTCATTTTCTTTACATAGTACCAAAGCAAGATCCATCATTATTCTTGGTTAGCTAATGTTGGGCCTACATGTTATGGTCCAAGCACCAGATGTCCAGTCATGTGCATGAGCATGCAATCTTTCATTGATCAAGGGAATAAGTTAACTGGTATTCAGTAATCCTCTCTTCATGTGCTCAACTTCTGGTTGAGTTAGGCCCAACATGAAGTTCTTTAATGTGTCCTCAAATGAGGTGATTTGTATATATGTTGTTTCATGAGATCAAGTGCATTGTTTGGAACTAAACGCTAATTTCTTTGTAAGCATTAGCTTTTGTATTTATCCGTTTTTGTTCATAGGTGGTGGAGAACTGTACGTGTGGGGCACCAATGAAAATGGGTGTCTTGGTATTGGGTACTCTTTTTTGCATTGCTTCATAGTTAAATTTGTCGGATGGTCAAGTCATCCTTATAGATTATCTTCTTCATTTTTTATAAAATTTTGTGATGTACTTTTGATGTTTGCTTATGTCAGATCTACAGATGTCGCCCATTTACCTGAAAGAGTTGAAGGACCATTTTTGAGGCATTCAGTTTCTGAGGTTTGTTTCTCTGTGTAGAATCTCTTCCCAATTTTGTAGTCAACATATTGCTTTGGCTACCTATTCCAATCAAGTGTAGTAGAGGTGCATAAAATAGGTAAAGAAAACAATACATGTGCAAATGAGAACACCATTATTGAGAAAATGCATACTAGTATGTGTTATTAACTAGCGGACACCTAGGTTATGCATATGATGTGAAGAAATGCCTGGACAGAATTCTGTTGTGAATGGGTGGTATGTTTCTTGTGCCAGAAAGACTTTCAGGATATATTGGTGTTATGCATGTTTCAACAGAATACAATTATTAGTGCTAATAGTATTGCTTGCAAACAAAGGGGTGCACTACCTGATACTCTATCGGAGGGGTTTGATTGGTTTGAAAAGGTTCTGAAAGTCATAAATCTTACTTTGTGCAGGTATCCTGTGGTTGGAAGCATACAGCAGCGATTTCTGGTACAACAATCACTGTAAAATTAAATTGCTTATGTGTTGTTTTATATAGATGCTAATAAACGTCTCTGTGCTTGTTCCCCCATCTTGAAACCTATTGATGTTAATGTTGCATTCTCCCTGCTCTTCCACTCAACCAACAATTCTTTTCTGCTGCTTATAATATGAATTTTCTGAATTGTGTTACAAACAGATATAAAGATTCCTCTTTTTAGTCTAGCAACCTCAATCCCCAAGAAATGCTGCAACTTCCCTAGATCTTTGATCTCAAATTCTTGTCCTAACAACTCCTTAATTGGTTTGTGAAAGCAAAAAGGACTGTTTAATCATTTCTCCATCATTCTAATCCAAAAAGAAATTACACTTCTAAGAGAAGGAGACTTCGTCCTGCTCACATGTTGCAAACCTAAAGATTTTTCAAGCTACAGTTGCATATACGAATCTCAATGTACCATTGATATATAATCATTGATTTACTCAGTTTTCTGTTGTTCCTGTGGTCCTCTATCCTGATTGTGGCATGGTTGTGGACTGGAAAATTCTTATGCTTCTGCATAGTTGTAGAAGTGCCATTTTACTGTTTTACCTCTCTAGTTTTCAGTATTTAGTAATTAATTTGTTGTCAACAACTGGTTGGTTCTATTTGTTCTGGCATTTGAATGATAACATTTTTGAGTTAAGGGTTAAAAACACACCTAAACTATCACAGTTTTTTGAGTATTATATATTGGGAATGTGAGTTTACTAAACTATCACTCAATAGTTAGCGAAACACATTTAGAGCTGAGTAGACCAATTTTTCGTCTACAAATGGCTTTAGGTACGTTTGGCCATATAATCTTCGTCCATCTGGCATATACAACGACTATTAGCTGACGCATTAATTTTTTCTTTAAAACCATAACTCCTCCCTTTCCAAGTCGAAGATATCGAGACCATGGCTAAGTGGAGAAAAAGATGTCTGATGTTGCGGTGGAGGATAAATTAATTTGTATGGTAATTATTTTAACCTTTAACCTTAACTTTCAAACTAATATTTATTTATTTAGCTTTCCCATGGTGGAATTGTTTTTCCATGTGGAGCGACACGTCGCAGAATTTTTAAACAAAAGAGAACACACACCATCAAAAATTATTTGATTATGCTTTACTAATTATTGAGTGATAGATTGGGTAGAAAACTCACACACTCAATAGTTTAGGTGTGAAACTCAAACAACTGTGATAGTTTAGATGTGTTTTAGCCCTTAACTCTAGCATTTTCACACAAGATGAGTTATTTGGTTTGCTCTGACATTTTCACATCAAATGATTTGAGTTATTTGGTTTACTTGCGCTTAACAATAACCTCAACATTTATCCTTCAGGAGGAAATGTTTACACTTGGGGATGGGGAGGCTCCCATGGGACATTTTCTGTAGATGGACATTCTTCTGGCGGACAACTGGTTGGTTCCCTTATATTTCAAATAAAACTGTTATGCTTTTATGGACTTCCAAATGATGTTTCTGAAATAAATATTAGAACTTAAAGGTTCAATAGATTTTTCCTGTTAATAATAGTAAAGTTTAAACTAGTGAAGAGATGAAGAACTGTGAGTGCAACAGTCAGTTGCTCAAAATGGTTGTAAATTTTTTCCTTGTTTCTTCATTTGTATCTGGCTTTCCTGTCTTGTTGCTTTGTTTCATCTTATGGACAAGCAGAGTGTTGTTTGATAAGTCAGAACATTTCGACTATAATGTTCTTTTGTATTCGGCTGTAGCAATATCTGGATTGTGGGTTGCTTCAACTTGCCTAATGCAAGTTGTGTTTCTGCAGGGTCAAGGAGATGATGTTGATTACATTGAACCTACAAAAGTCAAGTTTGATGGACACGTAAAAGCATTGCAAGTATCATGTGGGTTTAATCATACAGGTGCTATCTTTGAATACAGCTAGATTGAAGGCAATATAATCTGCGTCTGCTAATCTTCCCCTTGAAATTTGTCTCCTCTTGCCGATTTAAATGTAAAGACCTTTGTATCTTATAAATCAAATAAAAAGGGTTGCCTTGCATCAAAATTAACCACCAAAAAATATTTAGAATGAAAAGTTGAAGCATTCTAACTGAGTAGTTTTCTTGGACTGATGTTTTGATCGTGCTTGCAATTTGTTGAGTAGGCCTTTCGATTGCATCATAAGTCAAGGATGACATAAAAATTTTCAATATCATTGACACCACAAGTAATTAACAAGGTCGTCTCAATAAATTTGGGGCTTAAAGTCAAATTTCACAGTGAGATTTTGTATATAAATTGAATAATTATAATATAATAGGTGTAATCCTACAAATGAGGTTTGAAAGTAGGATATACGTGGACATGATGAAGTTAGAGGGTAAACAATATAAATTTTCAATAAAAAACATATAAATAAAATTAGAATAAGGAAACCTGACTTAAAAATTTGATAAGTTTATATTATGATATTGAAATAGTGTTGCGCTGAATAAGTTAATATAGCAATAAGCTGTGTTGATTAATTTTACTACTTGAAATTTGAAGAAAATACTAAAAAATAAATTTGATCTTTTTGCAAACACATAATAATAGGTTTCCTATAATGCAAAAAATTCTATTGTTTAAAAGATTTAAGAATATTCAATAACGAGATAATAAAAACACGGAAAGGAAAATTAAAAAAAAATTTGGAAGAATATACGGTTTATGACTTTTATTAACAATATATAAATTATTATTTTCCTTAAAATGTATGTGTATATATATTTCCCTTAAAAAAAGTAAATATAAGAATAATAATGTTGGTTTATAATAACCGTCACAATATAAATGAGGCAACAAGATAGATAGCTATATAAGAATGATGCTATAATTAACTAAACACTATTTCATTTCATAATAACTAAAACAATCTCTATATTACATTATTTATTCAATTATTTTTTGACTTATCAGTACATGAAATTCTTTTAACAATATATATATATATATATATATCTTTAGAAGCATGAGTCATCTGGAAACAGTCGCTTTATGTTTTTAAACATAAGGGTTAGGCTGCGTACATCCGACCCCCC
>JAABOM020000094.1:0-29580 GCA_011800125.2 Solanum clarkiae
CTTATAAGGCTTAGGCAATCCTCCTCCCTTTGAGATAGCTTTTGGGGTGTGAGTTAGGCCTAAGACCTACTTCAACATGGTGTATAGTGCATTAATATGGTCAATTTAATAATGTAGAATGCACAATTCAAAAATATTTTTCCGTTATGTTTGTTGATCTGTATCTTCAAGTTTCGGAAACTTATAAAGTTCTTCCGTCAAACATTCATTAGCTTCTTCACAAAGAGTTTCTCTCTGATTTCAGTTCTTTTCCTTTTACAGTATATGCTCCCCTCGATTTCCAACAAGAATCATTTTTTCATTCTAAAACTTCTGTTGGCTAAACAAGACACATGCTACAATTTGTTCATTTTTTTTTAGCTTTTGTAATTATTTCGTGTGAATTTCTGTTTAGAGATGTAGCAATAACCATATTTCTTTTGCCATGCTGTGTACAAAATAACTGTAGATAGATTTTTCTCCCAAAATTCTGATTGGCTACTTAATTTTTTTAATAACCGCGGTGTTTGGGCTAGCTTGTGCGCAACTCAATTAATTCCCCTTGGCATCTTTGTTTCCCACTAACACAAGTATGGTTAACCCTACCCACCAAGGCCTTCGACAACTAAGAAGAAATCTCCTAGTGTTTTGTCCTACGTTGGAATTTGAACCTGAAACCTTAGAGTTCTCAATCACTTATTTGATTGGCTACTTACTGTTGTAAACACATTTGAATGACAATTTTCCGAGGAAGTATATGCATGTCATGCTTTAGCCAACAAAAGTTTATGAAATTTGTTAGAATAGGAATAGGAACAAGAATATATCTACAATCCTACTTAGAATAGGATTAGGAATAAGAATAGTATACAGAATCCTACTTGGAAAATGATTGTATTATAGTATCCTAGTTGAAAAAGAAGTCTGATATAGTATCTATAAATTGGGTCTCAATGTAATAATGTAGAGACACAATTCAATAATATTTTTCTCCAATATTCCTTACATGGTATGACCCATATATGTTACCCGTCTGGCCAATGACTGCGTTAGCAAAAAACTTAGGTCACCATGTATCTTTCCGGTGACTATTTCCACATATCTAATTTATGTAGCACTGCATCTTTCTAGTGACTACTTTCTCATATCTGATTTGGGTAGCACCATGCTATTTTTCCAGTGACTACTTTTTCATATTCAATTTGCATAGCATCGTGTCATCTTTCCAGTGACTACTTCCTTATTTGTGTTGGGTCATGACATCATTCCGACCCTATCCATACAATTTCTCTTTTTCAGCAGAGTCGTACCGTCAATATGATCCTACCTATATAATTTCTATTTTCTAGTAGGGTCGTGTCATCATTCCGACCCTACCCATATAATTCTCTTTCTTAGAAGGATCGTGTCATCATTCTGACCCTATCCATACAATTTTATTTCTCAATTTGTGACCACTTTAGGCCATCAAATCTAATAGTTCGGTGCATGAGCAAGTTCCGACCAGTTTTAAAGTGACTTTCGTGGAGCAATTTCCAGATGATTCATATTGTCATTCTCCATTGACCTTTTAATCAGTTGAACATTAAGAATGTTTTTCTCCATGATGATCTAGAGAAAGAAATCTATATAGAGCAACCATTTGATTTTGTTGCCCGGGGTGGATGGGTAGGTGGGTGGGGGGATTCTAATAGCCTTGCATAACGATTATGTAAGTCACTCTATAGTATGGAATAGTCTTCTGAGCTTGGTTTTGGGAAGTTTAACACTGCAATTTAAGAATTTATTACTCTGTGTTTTATCGACATTATACATCAAATTCAATATTTCATGAGAAGACTAAACACGTTGAGACTGATTATCAATTTTGTGAAGTCAAGTGATCAACTTGCAAATATCCTACCAAGCTCTTCATCGGTTATCGTATTAATTACATATGACTCGTATGTACCAGCTTGAGGAGAAGTGTTAGAATATGAACAGGAACATGATTAAATATCTATAATCCTACTTAGAATAGGATTATGAATAGATAATATATAGAATCCTACTTGGAAAAGGATTATATTATGGTATCCTAGTTGGAAAAGGAGTCTAATATAGTATCTATTAATAGGGTCTCAATATAATATTGTAGAGACACAATTCAATAATATTCTTCTCCAATACTTCTAGCAAAATTAAAAAGAGAGATCTTCCTGAAGGTCAACAAGTAAAAGGCAAATGCCGAAGGAAGGAATTGAAATCATAGAGAAATTCTTTGTAAAGAAACTATAAAACAAGACGTTGAAAAGTAGAAAAGAAATAAGTTTGCAAGAGTGAGTAAGAGAGAGAGTGCGAGAAGAGAGAGAGCAAGAGCGAGTTGGAGACGCAAGCTCAGTCAGAGAATGCAAACTGGGGAGAAAAGGTTTCATTGCCCGATGATAGGACCATAAACCTTCCGTCGTCCCGATCGCGTTGGTATTGAGCGAAACACCATTATTTCAAGCAACGATACCAGATTGCTTGAAGTTATCCTGAAAAAACCTTTTGTTACGTTCCATAAGTCGAATCACCACAGGATCTAGACAAGAAGTTGGCAAAATTAGCAACTTCATCAAAACAGAAATCCACCATGGGTTACTTGGGATCTGTCAAATCACTCAAAAGTTGCAAGGTACCATTATTACATATATTGCATAGTGCAATTTTCTTAAAATTGATAACCAAAAAACTAAAATGGATGATGTATTTCTACTAAGTTCAAACCATGGCCTTACTGACAGAAAGAGACCTAAAAGAACATAAAAAATTTCTCAATCAAAATGGCACTACATCTCATTTAATAATGGTTGATGCATAAGAGCCACGATTACATGACTCAACTGTCAAGATATGAGCTATTGTCAAGTCTACAATGCCTAAGAGTTCCTTACTTCTTGAAAAAGAAAAAAGGCTCCTACACCAGAGGTAAATACAAGGAATACAATATGAAAATGCAAGCCTGTGTTCCCAGTAAAATTTCCTCAACTGCACTAAATCATGTTTTAACTTACTATATTCCTCTATTTGCCAAAGACAAGTTTTCCCAAACAACAACGTCTAGCATCACAGTAATAACCCATGTAATGACAATATGTACCTCCATGACCATCGTAGACACCAAAAAAGGATGTTGAAGAATCCAAATCAGGTATTGCTGCATGCTAAACATAGGAATAGGACAAAATGTTAACTCATGCATGCTGGATTATCCATAACTAAAACACTATGACAAGACAAAGACGGAGAACATGTATCACATAACTATGTTGATAAGAAACATTTATTAGATACTGAAGGTCGCAATAACATGAATCATATGATGTGTGTTTAAATTGATACAAAGTAAATATCATAATCTGAGTAGATAACAGTTCCAATTCTTATCTGTTGTGTGATTTTAGAATATTGAAGACAATTCTACCTTTGACTAGAATTAATTAAATAATTTGAGCCTATTCCCTTTCTCTGCAAGATTCCGCCAGCTTCCTTTGGCTCACTTATTCTTTTCTATTTTTTGTATTTTGTGGAAGGAGTCTACACTGACTAGTGAGATGGGCTGCAGATAGATCGTAAAGAGGAAGGAGCGATAACAAGCAGAATGAACATTGTGCAGCTCCACTACCTAAGCTATCACTATGTAAACATCTTATTAGTCTTACATTGAAGCTGTAGGC
Source organism: Solanum clarkiae (assembly GCA_011800125.2). NCBI lineage: Eukaryota > Viridiplantae > Streptophyta > Magnoliopsida > Solanales > Solanaceae > Solanum > Solanum clarkiae. The sequence goes on from JAABOM020000094.1 coordinate 3,678, forward strand.
AAAAACAAAGGCAAGTTTGTCAAGACTACAAACACACCCACATGTGTGTGTGTGTGTGTGTATCAGTTTAACTTCATATCATAAATGAGAAGGCCAGTCAGCACTGAGGATAACCAATTCTACAACTCAAGAGTGAGGAAATGGCTAGAGAAAGAAAAATCAAAGTAAGTTTAAACAAGTGGCATTGCTCGAGTCTGAAAATGAACAATCAACTATAAACTTAAACTCATGCCCTAGGAACCATTTGAGACAGCCCAAAACCCATACTTTTTCCCAGATGGAAAGCTGTAAAAATATAGTGTGTCTTTTTCCTCTTGGACATTTATTCTTTTATCTTGTGTCATCAAATTATATAAAAGCAAACACTTATTTCCATTCCACAAATTACATCACACAGCATATTGACTAAAGTAAGTGGCAGGAATACTCACAGCATCTTCCATTGTTGCACGCCATCCTTGCATCGATGATAAACCATATTTTACCCTATCATTCCCACCATCTTCTGAAAATTTCTCTGTTTTGGGCGAACTGAGGTATATGCCCATCACTTTTAGCTGAAACAGATAAAGAGAAGCACTGACATGTCATTAAAACAAACATAGACAAGTGAAACTTAGAATAGGAAAATCATAGGCAATGAACTTTTATCACCAGAACCACTCAGAACTTAGAAGGAGAAAATCAGAATCTTCTGGCCAAAATCTGATTTGGTAAAAAAGTGCATATATCTAAATAATGACGTATACAAACAAGTAAAAATCTAGCGAAAAGATACAAGTCATACAACTGAAGAATCACAAAAGCAAAAGATGAAGAAGGAAAGGAACTCATCCTGAAAAGATAACTATGGTATTAATGCCTAAAGATCATTCTCCAATTACTTCATGTGAAGAACTTTCTGATGCAGCAGGTTTGGTATAAACTTCTTGAAACTAAGTTTTGGTATAAACTCTCATGCACGGAAGAGGAACCAATCATTCCAGATTTCCTCGGGGAAAAATAATAAAGGACATTAGCTATTTTGGATCTTCCTCCTCAGAGGTTCATTAGTTTCTCTCTTGAGAAAGATAATTTCGCTGGAGAAGAAAATGGCAGCTTGGTCCACATTTTACAGGTTCAGGCATCACGTTTACTGGCCGGGATAAAAATGTTTTAAAGGTGTTTTATCTTGCCTGAATAAATTTGCATACAAGCATGCACATATCTGTTGGAATCTGAAGGCACTTAAAGGAAAAATCCAGTTTAGATTTGAAACTATGTGATTCAAGTGAGAGGGTTGCAGTATATTGATTGTGGTAGAAACAAACAACAACAACAATTCCCAATAAATCCCACAAATTAGGGTCTTGGGGGGTAGAGCGTACGTAGACCTTACCACTACCTCATTTTGATTGTGGTAGAAGTCGTGGAGAAAATTCTTTGGATTCTATGGTGGATATCAAGTGGAACTTCCTTAGTCTGATGGTCTCCATAGTGGAATCCTAGAAAGTTGGTGTTCTGAAAAAAAGTAGATTTAAAAAGATGGAAGAGCTCAATTTCCAGGACGTATATGGATGCTCAGAAGGAGCGGAAAATGGAAATATCAGGTTTACCTTGACTGAAGACTTCTTTTTTAAAAATTGGGGTTAGGGGAAGGGGCCCGAGGGGAATAACAATATGGAGAATCGAAACCTCACTAACTAGATGGGAGTTCAGGTAGTCAACCACCTAAGCTACTAACAAGACCGAAGACATTTTTCAGGGGAAAAGAAAGTAGAATTTTGTAACAAAGGAGTAAACAAAAATTAAATCTATCTGCCGCATTATACGGCACCATTACTATTGGACAGCCAAACAAATCTTTCTTTGACTACAGTCTTTCCAAAAGTTCTAAGCCCATAATTATTAAAGTTGTGATTTGTAGTATATTTTGTACTCCCTTTGTCCAACAATAGTTGTCCACTATTGACTTGGCACACACCTCAAGAAACAATGAATAATAGAGGTGATATTATTATATTATCCTTTGAATATATTAAATTAAATGCTTTGGAAAATGTATTAGATATTGAATAGTATTTAATATCAAAGGTAAAATAGATACAAAAGGGTAAATTATCTCTTGGTTTTCCAAACTGGACAACTATTTTTGGTATAATGGACAAGTAAAGATGGACGGAGGGAGTAATTTCTAAGATACTTTAAAATAATGAATCGGTATCCATTGATATTGGAAATTGTATGGTATGACTATCATGCTCCAATCTCCACCATTTCTTATGGAATGGAGGTAATAGGTGTTTCCACAGGTAGCAAACTCAAGATCCGGAAAAGAAAAAGACATCTATGGTCCTGTAAATTGGGTGTTTATAGTTTTCAAAAGCTACATGATGCTTAATGCTTTTATGTATAAATCAATGGCTTCAATAAGACCTGCATGAGGACGCTCACGAGGTGAGCCCTTATGTCCACTTCTACTTTTCAGTGATGATGACGGAAGGACTCGCCAGCCTTCTGGACAATGTTGTTATGTGAACTAGCTAAAATTGTTAAAGAATAGGTCACTATTCTAGCTCATCTATTTCCTACTTGAAACACTTATTTTCTAATGATACTAATACCATTTGGAAAGCCTCAGATTCTCAATTAGATGTGTTTCTTTCTTTTCTATTTTACTAGTTTCCGGAAACGTGCATTGCACGTTTATTTTAAATTTTTATATAAAATTTATATCACACCATGAGAAATGTTAAATGGGTGCACACATATCTTAACACTTCTGTTGAACTATAATGAATACATTTCCACGTAATAAAATTAAAAGCCTCGCTGGTAAGCTCATTGTTGAACAATAAAGAAACTTTTCAAAAGCCTCGCTGGTAAGCTCATTGTTGAACAATAAAGAAACTTTTGTCTAAGTCCAGAAAGCAATCGTATATGATACAAAACTTCTATTTTGTATATTTATGGTTTCCAAGTTTACAATCAAATTGTTGAAGTTTTTTTTTTTTATAATTAAGTATTATTATTCTTTAACCCCGCCCAAAAAAGAAAAGATAAAATTACTAATCAATTCATCAAAGCATAGTATTGACAAACATGTCCAGCCACATTTGTATCTTTGAAAAAAGTTACTTACAATTAAAGGGACAAAATGTTGGAGAAGTTGAATGTACGACATATAACTTAATTAAAAAACAATGATGGTACAATTGATTGCAGTAACAGTTAAGAATATTTGACTTAATGCAATTGATTTATTTATTTAATAGAAAATTCTTATTTTTAATGAAGGTTAAAATAATTAATTGATTTTTGAAGGATATTTTCGTAATCCAACTTTCAACTAAGGGGCTTCCCACTTTTAGTTATATATGATAAATGATAAGTCTCAATTTCTTTTCGTGTGTGCACAAAGTGACAGATTTTATTAACTCGCTTTAGGTGTGTTAGAATCATCTGACATGTTTTGAAGCTATCAGGTTAAATATCATCTAGCTAACAGCAAAACTTAAAGCCTACTGGATGGATCTGGATTGCTTAGCCAGTTCACTTCACTGCTCACCTCTTTATGCCATTCCAGTTCTTGCTCGAGAGCATCTTTATAGCCTAAATCAGTTTGACATGTAATATCTGTAAAAGCCAAAGAAACTACATTTATCCACAAGGGGTCAGGCAACGTCCCCCTTTCACTATTCCCTCTTCAACTGTCAAATAACTTGACAAGACCAAGAGGATCTTTCTTCAAGTAGGTTGGTTTATGATGGTGAAATTTAAACATCATTTGATCAACTAGTGCTTATCCTACTCAAGAAATGCACATTTCTACTGGTAAATGGTTAGCAAACTGACATATGATCCCAAAAGAACAGGAATCACATCAATCATGTATGGGGTTGAACCAGTCCACTGGTTCACCACAAATTGCAGAATGTCTCTTAATATTACTTCTCAAAAGATCCAGCACAAAATAACTTTCTCAACTTCCCTAAAGGGAACTACTCTATGACCAAAATATCATATCAAAACTCATGGATAACATCTCACCCCTGTACTCTCCTCCACTTATAAACTAGACCTTGTGCAACAGGTGATTTGATATCCCATGTACTTCAAATCCATAGGCTAAAAATTAAAATCCATTGCACCAAACTATACAAAAGCAAATAAAACAAACTCAAATCACTGGTCATATCAGCCTTACTTTCTGGTTCATTTCAAGCACCACTTAGACCAAAAAAAAAACCCAATTTTTAGATCTTAAGATTCCTAAAATATAGAAATTCAAAAAAAAACGTAAGAATATAACGCTCGTATTTTTAATGACAAGACAACTGGAGATGAGGGATAAGGGAACTAACCAGTAGATTCGTCCGGCGTTGAGGAAGATTTTGGAAATCCGGTGAAGAAGAATCAATTGGAAGGTAAGAGTGGAAGTAGGACAAAGTGGGTGACGGCTCTTCTCCTTTGTCCTTCACATGTATTCAATTAAATTAAATACTGAATTTACAACAGTAGAAAATTACTACTGTACAAGTTTTAATCTTCCTTCCTTCATTGCAAGACGCAACAATTTACGCCACAATCCCATAACAAAATACTAGTTACTCCATTGTTTTTGTTTGTCAGTGTTCAAATTTTTTTTTTTTTAATTTTGCGGTATTTGAAAAATTAAAAGAGTCTGAAAAAAAATGATACTATAAAAAAGAAAGGAAATGACACAAACGGAAAAAAAAAATATATCAATATAGTATTATTTCTATTTCCTACTTTGTCAATTGTCATATATGAAAAGCGTAATACTCGTTCTTTCCTGACGTTCACGTTATTATACTTCAAATAAAACACGAGATAATTACATCAAGGGACGTTTTAATAAAAATAATTATAAAAAAATAATTTTTTATTATATAAGTATATATAATCAACATATATTATATATTTAGTGTATAATTAAAATATATTTTCTATAACTTTTGACAAGTTATATTGTATAGCTTTGGTGATTTGAGACTATTTTTCATGGAAATAAAACGTAGACTATATTTGGTATAAATTAATTAGTTTTTATTATATATGTTTGAAATTATCCCAAATTAATAAGAGAATGGACTTAAAAGTTGATCAAATCTGTTTTATATGTAAGTCAAGCGTTAAAATGTTTTTAGTACTATTATTCCGTCTTTCATTACTCACTCTGCATTTATAAAAATAAAAAAGAAGCCATAGCTTATAGAAATTAGAAATTAGTCGATATACCATCCAATAATTATGTGATAATTGTCAGTTCTTTACCGATCAATTAGTATCTTATAGGTTGGCTAGCAGTTAGAAAATTTAAAAAAATGATATTGGATAGATCAAATCATTGAGTGAAATTATTCGTGTGATACGCCCGATAAATAATTCTACAATTATACCTGAAATTAATAGAATAAAGATAATTTTGTTTATTTCCTTTAACGAGAAAATAGTAAAATGACTCCCCAACAAATTTTCAACCATACATGGTGATCCATCTATACTCCATAGAAGTCATTTACCCTCTTGAACTAGTTTAAAATAAATAAATAAATCTAAGTTGGGATAGAGAGTGCATTTCATTTTTTTTTTTTTTTAATTTTCGTTTCCTTCTTCTTGTTTTTTCCTTTTTATTTCTTATTAGTTATCAATTCCAATGCACCTCCTCTACCATTATAACCATTGAAGATAAAAATTATGAGCAATTAATATATTTTATGAACAAATAGTTCTTCAATAGACTTGTTTGGATTGCATCTAATGACAATACCCCCTAATTGATGTATTTTTTAAGAAAATGGTCATTGACTCAAGAGTAACAACAAGAAAGAGAAATAATTAGGTTGTTCTTAAAATGAAAACAATTTTTTTCACATTTTTTGAAGATGGATCTTTCATTTTCTGCTACAACCTAATGAGAATCAAAACCAAAAGATTCAGATTATAAACTATTCATAAAAATTTTAGAGAGAGAAAGAATGAAAAAGAAATGAGAATTTTTCAAGTTTTGTTTTATCTACTAAAAGGTGTGTACGAGGACAAGAGGGTCTGGAGATAGAAGATATAAGATTATTGCCATTTTTTAATTTGTTCATAGCTCTGTAAAATCACAAGAATGGTGTAAAATTAGTGTCATTTTTATTTTTGTTTTCATTTTGACATTTAAGATATTTTCATTAGGTTTGATTTTGGTTTGTTAGACATATAGAATGTTTTGAGGTTTAAAAATGATGTTTTAGGATTGAAGAAATAATTGACGAAGAAGGAGAAAGAATAAGTAAAAAAATAAAATAAAATAAAATATAATTAACTAGTGAAATATATGTGTCAAACAAGAAGACTAATTATAAAATAGATGATGATTTTATTATAAAAATTATGTAAAATTATTATTCTTTTTTTTTTCTATTGTTACCTTTTTTAAAATGATAAATATAATACTTTTTTCATGTTATTAGTGATTTTGTTTGGATTTCTTGGCAGAATTTACTATATATAATAATAAGAGACGGTTAAGTTATTCAAGCAGGCAGATCGATATGTCTGCTTGAGCAGTTTGAAGGTATATTCGTAATTTTATTTGTGTTTTTATCATTGTAATCATCTTACTTTAGTATTAAAAAATACTATTAATCATGATAATTAAAGCTGGTCAAGCAGAAAATCGACATGCTTACTTGAGTAGCTTGAGGGTATATTTGTAACTTTTCATGATTCTTTCGTTGTAATTTGTTTTTCTTATTTTTAATGTTAAAAAGTGCTATAAATCATGATAATTAAATTGCTCGAGCAAGTAGCAGGTAGAAGGTCATGCCTACTTAAACAACTTGATGTATATCCGTAATTTTCGATGGTCCTTGTAATTTATTTGCCTTATATTTTAGTGTTAAAAATGTTACTAGATAATTAATGATTTAAAATATTTTAAAAAACATGTTACGTCACAATATTAATACTTTAAAACATTTAAAAGTCATATTAAAATTTTAATTAACTCTCTAAATTCTATCTGTATCACTTAAATTAAAATAAATAAATAAATATAGAGCACTAATATGTAAGTATTAAAAATAAAATCTGATTTGAAATGTCTCCAAACATGTTGGCTGTATATTCAACTCAAAGTAAAGTCGGAACTGTGAAATCAAAAACACCAATTGTAAAAATGGCGTCTGCTAGTAATCCAGAATCCCTTTTCAATGTTTTCGTCTACGGCAGCCTTTTAGCTGACGACGTCGTTCGGACTCTCCTCAAACGGGTCCCACCTTCTTCACCTGCACTTCTCCACAACTTGTTTGTTTATTGTTCCCATATCACCTTTAGTGGGAATTATTTAACATATCAAATACAGTAAAAGTTTTTTTCTTTTTTTTTTTTTAACGGAGTGAAATTCTTGAATCTGTAGTGATTAGTGTTCAGGAATTATCAGTAGATGTGGTATTTTTGTATGCATTTTTAGCTCACGGGTATGAAATGATGTTCTAAATTGATTTTGGGTTGACCTTTTTTCCAAGAAATTAAAAACCCGATATGTGAGCTAAGTTGCGCGGACTTTTCACTTTAAATACACTATTTTTAGAGAATCTGACACACACCCGCCGACATTTTTGAAGAGTCTGAGCAACATAGCATGTGAGTGTGTGTTAAGAGTTTCTTATATGCTGGAGATATGGAAATTGCTTCTTTTAGAGAGGATATGGGAAGTTGTGATTCTTGAAAATGTCAAGTTGTAGATGTAAACCATTGTAGCATATATACTGTCTTTTTTATGTTTCGTTTTGAAGAATTCGTATTAGTATTTGTATATACCGAACTGTGTTGTGCACTGTTCCATTCCCAAGTACATCTTACTTTGCATTGAGATATCCCTGGATTCTGTTTGTTTATTCTTTCCTAGGTGTTCCCAAATGCTTAAACATAGTTTAGATTCTCTATTTTAATTTTTGTGTGTATAGGTTATGTCCTATTTGTTCGTTGCTTTTGTTGTCTCTACAAGTAATAGAGTGATAGTTTTTCTAGTATCTTCTAGGCACTGATTCTGTTGCTTTGCTTCAGCCATAGGTTTAGCATCAAAGGATGTGTTTATCCTGCCATTCTACCAGTAGAAAACAAGAAAGTTAATGGAAAGGTTTGTTTGACATACTCCACTTGTTGTCATAGAGAATTTACAAGTTAATGAAAATATAAGATCTGACCCTTTTACTGCTCCCTGAATGAAATGCAGGTTCTTGCAGGCGTCACTATTCCGGAATTGGATATCTTGGATAAATTTGAGGGCGTTGAGTATGAAAGGAAAACTGTTGATGTTACCCTGATGGTATTGATTCGCTGAAGTTCTCAGGGTTTCTGCAACACTCTATTTTTCTTCTTGTTATAGCAGCAGCAAATCTCAGTATGCTTGAGTGCCCTTTGAGTAATTCTACCTTCATCCATGTTTATCTTTTTGTTTAAATGTTTCTTGGTTGACTAGGAGTCAGAGGTCTAGTGTGCTTGGGAGGTGGAAGTTTTTTAGGTCTGTAAACCAGATAGCCATAGCGTTATCTTCGCCTGTTGCTGGGTTATCTGGAGCAACATTATGTGAGGCATGTTGAAATCAGTTATACATTTGTAATGTATATACCTGTCGTTGGTTTTTTGCAGGACAGTTCCAATACATTAATGGTTGAAGCATATATTTGGGCTGACCAGAATGACCCGAATTTGTATGGGGAATGGGACTTTGAGGTAATATGAGATCCTGTATCAGTTGCTTCTCTTCTTAATTAGGATCCTGTAAAGGCTAATCCTCGTTCTTTATATCAAAATGCCTTGAACGATTGCACAAGCAAAGCTTCCTGAAAATGACAATGGAATTCCTGGAGCAATCCGACCAAAGTGTCAGCACATAAATCCTACTATAGGGCAATAATTCAGTTTAGGCTGCTGTTGGTCTATAGCTTCTGTTGTATTACAAGCAGTGGTTTCCTCTGCCTTTTCCTGGTGGGACAGTTAGTGCAGCCATTTATCTATCATATATTGTCAGTAGTATAGTATACCCTGGAATGGTGTTATTTGTTCCTGTACAGAGTCTATAATAAATATGTGGCTGATCACATCTAGCATTTCTTTTCTTCTAATTCTTGGCACTTCGTATCTTTCATTTTCTTTGGTTATTGTTATATGTACCACAACTTTATGATATGCACTCGACAGCATGGAAAGGAGGTAAACAGTTCAAATCTGCAATCCATTAACAGAAGCTATTCACCATATTGCATTTTATTGAATATAGTAGAACTTCATATTAAACATGTGAAAGTCCAGAATAGAAAGTTCCAGCATATTGGAATTCTAATTATGCTGTCACTTTTGTTTTTTTAAAGTCCTGAAATCTAGTTACGTTTGTCTTTTTTAAAGTCCTAAAACCTAATTTGCAGAATTTAGTTCTGCTTGGGAGGGTTGCGACGACGAATTTTTAGATAGCCGAACCTTCCAGCTCCAGGAGATGAACCTTCAAAAAGAATCGGCAAATATCCCGTTGCAGCTTTATATCTGCGCTGTATCTGCACATCCAAAATAGTTTACCATCAATCAAGATAGTTCCAAAAATTTACATTAGAACTTTATTCAGCTGAAGAAATAACACATTTTCAATCCGTCAAGTTTCAAAGAATACATCTTTTGCCTTACAAAACTGCCTCTCTTACTCATTTTACAAGTGTTCATTGCATAGATAAGGTGATCCTTTTTCTCGAATTAGGAGGAATAGCAATGGTGATCCAGAATATGGAGTAAATTTTACTGGACATTTGAACACAACCAAGGAGAAAAGTAGCCATTAAAAGGGAGGAAAAGCACCTCGAGAATTTGTTCACTGCTCTTAAGCGAATTCCTGCCAATTACACACACAGTTCCACCAGATCCTCCGCCTGTAATTTTTGCACCATACAATGTCCCTTCTCCAGATTTTGATGCCTTGCTGTGCTGCATTTCTTGAACTAGTTGGACGAGCCTATTTGTTCCATCTGAACCCAGTCCACAATCACTATAACTATAGTGGCACTACAAAAGAAGTCGAATAGAAAAACATTACTTCCAATGATATGTCAGATTCATATAAAAATCTGAGCTTTTGAAAACGAGTTTGATCCTTTTTAAACTGAGAAGATTATTAAACAGCAAATCAAAAGTTTCTATTTACGAGTAAAAACCAACAAACACAAGTATTAGTTTCAGAAGAAATTCTGTATCTGATTCAATTTGTTGTCCCTGCGGCTTAATCGAGGATTTGATGTTCTCTACATATTAATGCTATAAGATTTTGCCGAGAATAACCTTCAAGTAATCCTTCAATGAGACTATTAATCTTTCTTACAACAAGAAAAAGCTATGTTTCATTGTAAGCTTACTATATCTTCCTTCAGAATTGCTTCTTTTCGAAAAAACAAGGAGAAAAGCTAATTATGATTGCCCTTGCCTTTGGATCTCACAGCTCAACATGTTATTCCAGAGCACTGAAAGGCCAGAAACTGGAATACTGGAACTTAAAGAGGGAAATACAATATGGGATATATATCCAGATACCTGATACAATAGCTCTCCAAGAGCAGTCAGTTGATCATCTGAAGTTGCAGATGTTAGCAGTGCTTTAAAGGCCTGTCAGTTCAAAACATCACTCATATCACATATATTCTGCACATTATGTTGAATAATAGTTTAATATTGTTTAGCATTAAAAATATCATTCTCATTCCATTGCATATGCAACAACAATAACATACCCAGTGGCTTCCATTGCATATGCAAGTCTCACAATTCTTTTGATCTTTTGATGTCCAAACAGTGATTCCTAGCTATTCTCTTCTTCTCTCTCTCTTTTCTTGGGGAGAGGGGGGGAGGGTGTTATTTTTGTTAAAGTTAGCAAACACACAAGTGCTGGATGGCGGTATTCCTTGTGTTCTTGTCCTTACATCGACGCCATAAACATTTGCACCTCTGTATCCAAGTATATCTTTTCTAGGGAGCCAGTTCCACCTATATAATTGTCTTCTTCCAAGTATGTTCTTCTACCAGATTTACTGGCTCAGATTTCTCTTTAAAAAATCCGGTTTCGGAAGTCGTATCTTCATTCTGCTGCAATATTTTGCTTTATTTTGAAGTCTTCAATTTCTTGGCCATAATGTAACCAGCTCTCCATCTTGTAACGTTGATGTCTAGCTGAAGTTTGTTTATATGGTGTTTTGGATGCTAGTTTGTTGCAACTTCCATCTTTTTCTTTAAGATATAATGGACGATAAAGGTTTTGCATCTCCTATTATGTTTCAGAGGTGCAGTAACACTTACAAATTGCAATGAGACAAAAGTCCAAACCACTCTATCTGTTCCCCTAAAGATATGAATCACCTAGACACAGAACAATGTCCTCCCTCATCAACTATGGGTACAATATAAATTGGTCATCATTTGATTAATTTGTATAAACCATAAAATCCTATGAACGTTCAGAAACCAGGACATCAAAATCTAAAGACATTCAATTACAAGAAATAAATAGTAAAACTTTAGATACGATATAAAGAAGAAAGAATGTTTCAAATATTTCAATAACAAATTGCCACTTCAAGAAAACTTACTTTCACACGGAAGTTCTCATAAATAGGGTGTCTGGCAGCTGCTCTGACCCCATAATTACGTATTTTGTCAATTGTCGTTACCGGATCACGGTGGTCGGAGTACTTTCCGATAAATGACTCACCAATTAAAGAATCAGGAAGCATCTTGGCATACATAGCCTCGTATCTACAATAGCAATAACATTTATGAATTATACAACCCAAGAGATCAAACCGATTGTAACAACCATAAACAAGCCAAGCATCCCCAAGACTTGATGCTCTTATTGTTAAGTGTGTTAACAATCCATCTTTTATTTTTTCACCCTAGTTAAAGTATGAATGAATTCATTGTGGAGGACAAGGAACACATTTGTCTTTTTGACCAAGAAAGGAATTTAAATGGGAGGAGAAAGGGAGCCATGTACTGTAAAAATTGGCACTTCCACTGTCATGATTTTACCTGTGAGGTGAAAGATTGCATAAGTAATCTAATGAAGCTTCAGCTTCAAGTAATTCGATGCCACCTTCCTCTGAATCATCAGGGTGACTGCCATTGGTTGACAAGGACTGTGACAATAGTGTTGATGCAGTAGACCTGATGATCTCTCGGCCCATAAAGGCACCAATCCTCACGGATCCATAATCTGCACCTCCAACGCTGCACAGTGGTGGGTAAATCTTAAAACATGGATGGAGAAGAAGAGTGCATATTTATGTTTTGCACATCAACAGAACATAAAGTAACTGGTTTATGCTAAATATGTTAACTCAATGAAGCTTAAGAAAGAGTTAGTAACTAATCAATACATTTGGTATCAATGTTGTTTCCTGTGGCTATTCTTGAATCAGAACAAATTTTCCTCAATCTTCACCATCGCATGCAGCCATACTGAAGATTTGGTTTCTTTCCTAGGAATTTTATATTACGCTTATGTGACTTGCATGCGGACTGAAACTCAATTTTCCACTCCTGAAGATTTACAAGCTTTCCAGGAGCTTTGGCAGTTTGATGGTTCAATTTATCAATTATTAAAAGAGATGACCAGAAAATTATGCACTGTGAGATTGAGAGCGTTAGTTCAGAGGAATGGGAATATTAATCCGCTCTTTTTCGAGGTGTCAGAACATGCAGACCAGGTCAAATATCTTGTATTGCTTATTTTATTTTTCTATTCTTTCTATAATCATTCTCATATCAGTTCTAATCTAGTGTTTTCCATCATCTTTTCCCTATTAATGTTTCACAGATGATGTATTTCCTAATATTTTCATGACAAAGTTGGACTAACCGGCCTTCTATTTTCCAACTGATTGAGTTTTCATTCTGGAACTTGAAGATGATTATCACTCAATCATGAAAGACAAGAAGGATTTTAACGGTTAAAACAGATAAGAAGAAACTGATTTTGGGTATCAGAAATTTCGACAATGAAGTTCGATGGAGCATGCATCTTTATTGCAAGAAAATACTGCAGAAAAGTGCAAAGCATGTTAGCTTGGCATCCATCAACTCAAATCCTGAAGCTAGACAAGCAGGGTTGTTTTTATTTTAAAGGAGGAAAAAAGGTATAGGGAAAAAAAAATCAAAACTGATACCTGTGCCTTATTCCTGAATCAATCCCCCATACTCTTATATGACCAGGGATATCCACTAGACCTAACACCTCGGCAGGCTGCAATAATAGAGAGCTGATCTTAGTCACTCACTAAACATCAATTCAGTAAAATGTTATCAATTACTGGGTCAGTACCTGACAAATCATTGCAAGAAGTTTGTTGGCTTCACCGCAAGCAGAAGTCATCTGATCCATTACACCACATGGCGCTCCAACTACATGGTTTTCTACCTATCATCAAATGACTGACAAATCAGGTACTGCCCAATTATCGAACGTCAAACAATTGGAAGATAAAAATCATCAATTGGAAGCCCTAGAGGAATAGTACCTTTTGGCACAATAATGCAAGCTCCCTTGGGCTAATATTCAACCCTGGAAAGCAAAAACGCAAGATTATGGAGAAATATCAAGAGTGTTCAAATTTCTATGGATCATTTAAAAGGGGGAGCTTATACATCGTTAGACCAAAGAAAATTCAATATCTTTTCTTTCTTTGAGGAAACCTTAACAAAGGTGTCAAAAAAGAAGTGATATTATGGAACTAGTCACACCTTTTCCTAAGAAGAGCTTTTTCCCTGGCTATTTTGCTAGGGGTGGTCCAGGTAGATATCTACTGAACTCATGATATTTTGTCATGAAAATAGCAGCATCACATTAATCTTAAAGGGACAGACAAGAATTAACAAAAAATTTCTTTCCAGGTGGTTCAGATTTTGATGACCAAATTTATGATTCTGTATGTTTCACTAAACAATTGCTTCATCCGTTCTTTATACTACAACATGTCACTAGTGCTGTGAGTGGGAAAAAGTGTAGAAAGAAACGAGACATAGTGATGTACACAATTTTGTCCAACTCTTTACAAGTAGCTATGTAAAGTGCATCGATTGCTCTTAATTTTTCAGAAGCAATTTTGTCTAACTCTTTACAAGTAGCTATGTAAAGTGCATCGATTGCTCTTAATTTTTCAGAAGCATTTTTATATGAACCAGCTTTTTGCCAAAGTCAACCAGGCTTCATGAACGCTTTCATGCTTCACACAAAAATATATCACCAGGCTGTCAGTATCAATGTGTGCATCACTTGACAATTAATCCTGCCATTTTTTAATCCAGTTGTTGGAGATACAACTCGCCCCATAAGTTTGTAACATTTGAAATAACCACCATATGTTCAACAAGCCGATCTCGTGTAATTTACGTCAAACATTATTGAGCTGTTGGAAGAGAAATAGAAATTAAGTGGTTATATCAAGGAATGACTTTCTTAAGTCATCTTAATTAATAGATGGAAGTTAGAGGCCAAGGGGTGCCTTTAATAAAAAATCTTAAGTGATGGATTTACTACAAGAAAGTTTTGATATAGTCTTATTTATGTACTGACTTGTGAGAGTCCTAGATCCCACTTGTGGATTCCACTGGGTATGTTGTTGTTGTTGACTTGTGAGGAGTATATCTCCCAATATATTTGGCATTAGAAGACACATAGGATATAAATCAAAGGTCTACAAGTCTAGTTTCTAATGCACCAAACTGTTCGCCAATGCGACATTTGAGTAAAAAGTTATGACCATTTACCGCAGGTTGTCCAAAAAACCGGGTCATGGATCTGGGTCGGGTTTGGCTGCCTTTAAAAGGCACTTTTTGACCTTCAAAAAGATATCTTTCACCATTTCTCAACGAAAAACGTCCAGCAGCAACGTAAGAGCCATCCAAGACCTTTGAGGTAAGAAAACACACCCTTCTAGCTCGATTCTTCCTTGGCTCATGTTCAGAGAAAGGTTCTCCTTGTCACAAGCCGTTTTGTGCTATTTCTCGTCATTTTTCATTGTGGTTGAAGGAATTTCGTGTGTCAACTAGTTTTAAGTTAATTATATGGTTGAGACACTTTGGAGTAAAGTTCTACACCTGCTTTGCTAACAATCACACAACTTAAAGACAAAAATCGATTCCTACAACATAGGCTTTGTTTTAGTGCATTTGCTTGAAGTTGTGGAGTTGGGATTGTGTTAGACCCTCAAGGCAGATTGTTTTTCTCAACAAATGGAGATTTTTTGGTTAACGTATGTTTCCTCGAATCAACTCCCTCATGTTTCTACATATTTTTTGTCGTTTTATCAGGCTTTGAACTGACGTTTGAGAGCCATGGCTGCAGGCAGCCTAGATGTTGTGTTGTTCTGAGTTGTTTTAATTTGTATATTGATTATATTAGGGTTGGGATATTGGTGCTCCAGTTTCAAGGTTTGCTCACGGAACTTATTGATTGAACGGTGTGAGGTGCACCTTGTTATTGGTTGTTTTGAGATTATGACTTGGTTTGCTGATGGACTGGTCATGATGACGAACTTAACGCCTTATCGGTTGGTTATGGTTCAGTCCTGCAGCTTGGTTGATCTTGCATTATTACATTATGCTTTGTTTGTCAAGCATTTTGGAGGAAGCTTTGGGGATTCAATTGAAAAGTATGTTAAGGATATTTCCTTCTCTCGGTATGTCTCTTTAAAGCTTAGGAGCAATAAAGGTTGCTATTGTTGATGTACTAGTAGTCATAATTGTTTGTGGTTGGCTGGCCAATTGGTTATATTCCTCCCTAGGTCAGTATTCATACGGTGTTGGTAGTGGCACTACGTTGGATATGACTTAGAAACTATTCGTATAGGTTGTTTATAGCTAAATTGCTTGCTTTTAGCCTATGGAATTGTCACTGCCGCCTTTGGGGCTATTGTGATTTGCTGCAGGAATGTGATCATTGCCTAGGAAGGATATGAGTTTCCTAGGGGACTATATTAATGCCTAAGAAGGCCATGTGTTGCCTATGGGGCTATGTTGCTACCTAAGAAGGCCATGAGTTGCCTCTATATTGGTGCCTACGAAGGCCATGTGTTGACTATGGGGATATATTGATGCCTAAGAAGGCCATCTGTTTCCTAAGGGGCTATATTGTTGCTGAAGGGGGCTATGAGTTGCCTACAAGGCTATATTGATGCCTAACAGGGATATATGCTTCCTACAAGGCTATACTATCGCCTAAGAGGGCTATGTGACTGCCTATGGAGCTAGGAGGCTACTGATGGGTATTTAGACTAAATTGGTACTTTCTGATGGGGGCCTAGACAGGTAGTTTTGTCTATTGTTTGTACCTACTAAGCTTATGGGGGCTTGGTTAAGTTATTGATTATTTTAATATGCTTAGATTCAAGAGCAGATTACTTGGAACAGTATTTTGTACTGATGCCCATTGCTTGGGGGCACTCATGCAGGTCCCGATAGATAATCCGATAGACCTCCTAGCAGCATGACTGACTTCTAGCAGGTTGGCCAGCCCCTTTCTTCCGGAGCTGCCAGAGTTTTGAGATTTATGGACTTTTGTTGTATATGTTCTTTCAAGTAGGCTGGGGCCTTTCCCGCAAAGCTCTCCTACTCTTAGAGGCTTGTAGACTAGTGTGTGGGTTGTATAGCTACATAAAGGGCCATGTCGGCCTAATTGTTGGTTTGATAGCTGCTGTTGTATTGTCTTGATATATACAGGCTTTCAGCTTCTATCAGACATCATGGTGGCCTCGACGGCCAAATGGGACTTGTGTTCTAGTTGGTTATTTCTTAATATGAACTGTTGGGAATAGTTATCTCCTTTACAGAGCTGTTGACAGGGACCTTGCGGCCGATTGCTTATTATTAGGCCGAGATATACCTGTTTGTTTTCTTGTTTATGGGTGGCTGCTATGTGTTGGTGGCGAGTGGTTTAGCTCGGCTTTGGCCTAAGTTTTGGCATTAGGTGCCAGTTGCACCTCTTAAGTTTGGGGTGCGACACAACTTTTGCTACACTTAAAGTCGTTAGATGTCACTAATATAGACAACCATGAGTTGTGTTTCATTGACAGAAATGACCATTTCCTCTCTTAAGCCTAGATGTTTGATAAGTTGTTTTAGTCGGGCCAACCACTCCTCTGTATTACCATTGAATCTTTCCTAGAATTTATAAGCTCCATAGATCTATGTTGATAGTTGTGATAGCTTTTCTTGTCTTTCTGGAAGCTGATAATTTCTTTGTAATGCTTGCATCTTCCTGATGCTTTTTGTTGATTATATCATCCTTATTTCATCAAAAAAAGGAAGGGAGGAGTAGATAAAAGTATCTACACCAGTTAGCTACCCATAAAAGTCAAATTTCTTAGAGACCATCCCATGTGTGTGCACATGCTCTTACCCAGTACAAGTTAGCAGTGCATGGTCTACTTGATATGATTCTTCTCGACAAAAAAGTATGTATCTCATTATAACATGTGCATGCAAAGTCATACAAATTAAATGAGAGTAACTACCATGAGAAGCAGCAATGGCAGACATGCTAGCAACCTCCACAGATGCAGAGGATGACACACCTTTTCCTTCTGGGACAGCAGAAGAAACCTGCAAGTTCATAAAGGGGCGTCATATAGATAATAGATTATTTAATCCTTGCTTGTTCAATTGTGCAATTTAAGAACTTCAAACTTCAAAAGACACCAATTATCTATACTGTATTAAAAAAAGCATGAAGACCCTTAAAAATGTTGTTTGAACTTTTTGCCCTTCATTAACATACTCTGCTTTAGACAAAATCGTCTTTTCACAATTTTTCTTAATTTATTATTTTATCTTTTATTTATTTAGTTTCAGATTCACTTTTAAATTAGAATTTCTTTATATTTAGAATTCACTCTTGATTTAGCACTATTCTATATAAATAATTGTCTAGGCTATGAAGGAAATATTAAGAATTTGAAATTAACTAAAATTTTGATTATCAAATATTTTGTTAATAAAAGTATGTAATATAACAAATTTAAAAAGGAAAAGAGTAATTAAAATTACATTGAAACATTAACGTGTTTCTTTATATTTACAAGTCTTTTTTAAAATTAAATATTAATTAATTATTTAACTCTCTAAATAATCAACTCTAAATTATTATTTTATGTATTCATAAACTATTAAAATATTTTTATATTATAAGTAATTGAATTGATTTTCTCATCTTTGCCCATTCATAATAGATTAAACTATTGCATCAAATTAATAGCATTCATTTAATTTTTTTAATATAAGTATTGATTTTTTTTAATGGCAAGTACTATGTATATATAATTTTTTGATTGACATGACCAATTCGTGCAAAACACGTACACCAAACTAGTTAAGCCATAGATGTAAGAGAGAATTTCAAAGGCCTCCCTTCAGCTTTTACTTCATAATACTAACCTCCCCTTGTGGTTAATGATATTACACTTATCTCCATTATTTAGATTTCTGTGTAGAGGTATTAGGGTGATGTTCGTTAGAAAATCATATCTTTTTGTAGGTTTACTTTTTTGGTATATTCCTCATAGTTTATACATGGAAGTATGTCATCAGAAAAAGGGAATTGAAACAGAACAAAATACCATTACCTGCATAAAAGGGAATTGAAAAAGAATAAAATACCAATATTAATAGCCAGGATGTTCTACCGACCTCTACATGGCCAAAGTTACATTGCCAATGCAATGCTCATTGAGGCAACCCCTATCAGAGGGTTTTACAGGTCAGAAGGAAATATTGTGCGTAACAGTCTGATCTATGACATCATCAGTGGATATTATGGCGTGCTATAATCTTTTAGTTACCAGAGAGTTCAACTAAGAAAAGTTTAATTTGGGATGAAATCATGTTCACATGAAATGGAGATTAGTGGACATAAGCAGTTCATACTATCAGATGTTAAGGCAGATGTTACCAATTGTAATGAGGTCTTAGCAAAAATTAAACTAAACATTATGTTACATTAAAAGAAATACAAGGAGTAGACCAAGGCAAATACATTGTATCACCATTCAATGGCAGACCACTTTACCCTTCCCAGACCCTACTTTGTGGGATTTATTGGGTATGTTGTTGTAGTACTATTCAATGGCAGTGCATAGAAGAGAGACAGAGAACCGTCGGCATAATTTCAGTTAGTAATAGATATATAGACAAAATAGAAGAAAGCAAGACAATGAGTAATGGACTTGGACTGACCAGCATACTGATACTATTCTCAAAGCGTATGCCAAGCTCCTTCATCAAAACTAGTACTGCGCCAGCAACATATGCAGCCCATCTAAAATTGGACTGAAGTTAGTATTACACGATGATAGACATTCAAGAAGGGAAAATGTAGAATGGGGGAGTGATAAACCTTTGGGAAGGATCTCGGGCAAAATACTGCCTTGCTTTCTCATAAGTTATGGGTTCATCCCCTTCCAGGAAGTCTGATAAGTCCATGTCAAATGTTGGACCACGATTGCTCAGTTCTGAACCATATGACACCTATTGTTGCACAAATTGGTAAAGCTTCAAGAGAACGATAAACAAGTGCAGTAAAAACAGCTAGACTATTGCAATTGTTTAGATTTCTGATACTGAGAACTTGAAACTGCTGGTTTGCTACCCAATCCAACATAGAAATAGACAACAAATCTGTATCACATTTTAAAAAGAGAGACACAATTTCTTCGTGTGTGTCTGCAAGTGTGAGAGATTCTAGTACACCCCAAAATTGCACATGTGACTTGGTTCCATTGAAGTCAAAATAGATTAAAACAGCCAACTGCACCCAATAGCAGACTAAAGTGAGAAATTCATACAATTTGAAGCACAGGGGTGGGGCCTTGCCCTTTGTCCTGCTGCCGAGCCAGAGCATGCTTCCAAAGCCTCTGTTTGCTGGGGTGTATCTTTTGAACAGCAACATGACAGGCTTCTCTAATTGGCATCTGCAGGGACAACATCAAGTGAACAACAAAAACATCAGTCTTTAAACTTCAGCGAACATACATGTCAAGTAAAAGCAACTAACAAACCATAAATAAGTATGTATACGGAAAAAATAACGAGATAACATTAAATACACAACAGGTAGGCAAACAAAGAAAATTGGAATGTCTCAGTTGTGGAGTGACAGGTTGAAGAAGCCAAGAAATTGAGGATTATTATGTATATTTAACACATTTGTATAATGAAAACAACCAGATGCATAATTCACAGACAACAGTAGACTATTTTGGCATGTGCTTATGAAAGGAGATTGTCAAATGTTATATAAGATTGAAAAGAAAAAATAATGACATTGAAATAAAATGCCCTACTACTTCAAATGGAGCAAAATGTGACCAACATTTAAATGGTTGGTTTTAAGTTATATTCAGAATGCAAAATGGGCATTCAGACAGCAACTAAGTGGTCAATAAAATAGCAACTGTATACAAATTAGAACCTGAATTAGAAAAAACCTTAGAGAAATCATAGCTCAAGCGACATGCTTTGGTCATATCTGAGACCATGCTTCAGATAGAGAAGCTAAGAGCTAGACCCTATCCATCGGACAAGTTTGAGATGTCTTGAGACAACAGTTGGTCTAACGGACAAGAATAGGCATAACAGAAAGATTAAAAAGAAGTGTAATATAGGAAACCTGTAAAACAAGGCTTCCAGAATAGTCAGCAATTCCACCCATGACATCTAGCCTTCCAGGTGCTCTTGCCACAAAAACGTCTTCCTATATATATAAAATTTAGGCAAGTTAGCCAGGTATGACAGAAATATTCAACAAGATTACGAAAAGTCACCTTTAAAGATTAAAACATTGACTGAAGAATTCAAATTCAGAAGGAAATACTCTGTATCATGGACATACTTGGTGTTATAAAGAAGACCTTCTCTCCCCATAAATAGGTTCCAAGACAAACCTTTAGATTCTAGAGATGAAGCAACTTTGGGGACCAAAGATGCATCAGAACAAAAGGAATATGCTACTGACAGTATACCACATAAATTAAGCTTATTCATTCTCCAGACTAACGGGAATGAAACATGATGCCTAAAATAAAATCATTTTCAACAACCTGATGCAGCTAAAAGAAATTGTCCCATCATTATCTTTCTGTTTCATAAGTCTTTTCTATCAAAAAGAGACCATCTTATCTTTTAGCAAGAAATAAGATCTACTAGTACTATCTTTTTAGTTGAGAGGCAAAGTTATACTACTTCCATTAGCTCTGAGTTTGAATTTCCCATTTCTTATATTTGCCCGTGGACGCTTCGTCTTTTTTCTTTGGGTGCTATATCAAACTTGGAATTAGCACCCAAGTTTTAATTCATCATGCTGCTGTATTCTGTAGTACCTCCCATTTACTGTATTTGCCACTGGTTTCACAAAATTGTCTAGCACTTCAATTGGTTGTCTGAAAAGGTCCTTATTCAATAGGTGCAAATAGATCGATATATGCTGCTGCGTGGATCATCAATGATGAGATTCATATCAGTATATAGATCTTCTTTTAAAAGATAAATTGATATTCTATATATACGCGTGTGTGTGTAAACAAATGTACATACATAGATCTTTTAAGAGTATTGGATTAATTGATTTGGTATTGCGATTTCTAACCCTCTTTAACACCCTTCCTTCCTCCTCCCTTCTCCTATATTTCCCCTCCATTTATCTCCTATTGTTCTCTCTTCTTCCTCTCCCTAGTTGTATCTCTCTCATTCTCTTCCTTCCAAAAGTTCTTTGATTCTCTTTTCCCTCTCTTATGCTTCTATACTCTCTCTTCTCACTCCCTCTATTCTCTTTGTTTATCCCCTTTCTCATTTCTTCTCCTTATATGCACTGTCAAGAGAATAAAAATTATCTACAGGTAAGCATCTTTAAATGTGGCATTTGAAATCTTAAAAGTAAGAAAGGTTACCTGCTACAAGTAAAGATCATTAGCTGGAGTAGAATTCTTTATACCGACAATGCAAATTATTTAAACTCTTTGAGGTATTACAGGTGCAGTAAATTAGGGGAACAATGCATCATTTATTTTTGTGACCGAAATATTAATTGGCTCAATGTTGGATTTAAGCAGCATTATGTGTTCCACCTTACCTCTATAAGGTAATTACAAGTCTCTCTTCTGTTGGGGGTGGGGCTGGCAAGTTGCAGGGTTTAGTCAACAACAACAAACCTTGTGTAATCCTATAAGTGGGGTCTAGGGAGGGTGGTTCGTAAAAAGAGCTTGCCCCTACCGTGTGAAGGTAGAGAAGCTGGGGTGACAAGTTGCAGGATTAGTCAAACAAATAAAATTACATAAGAGAGTTTGGCATGAAATGAAGACAACCTCCCAATTGAAGAGACGACCAGCAGCTTTTCGCTCCCTAATGGTGTGCTTTCCTGTTTTTGTTGGGGAGTCAACCAAGGCATCCAGTCCTGCCAAGCTCTTCAAGAAACTCAAGGTATCTGACAGACCAAGAAAATCTCCATGGAGAATCTCAAAGTCTTGAGGAAATCTAGACAAGAAAATCAAAAAGATTAAGCCTTAATAACAATCAGCAGTTATTCTGTTAAATGCTGAACAAATGGGATGTCTGAAGAATTACGAGTCTGCTAGAGAGTTGTTTTCAGCTGTTACAGTAGTAGGTGATCCTGTACGAAGACCAAGTTCACTTTCTGCATTTGCATACCAATCTGGAATACAGAGGTCTCTTCCGGGAACTCTTTGCAACTGATATCCAAGAACTATGGCATCACGCAGTCTCCTTGGCCCACTCAACTAAAAGTCAATACTAGCAAATCTTAGAATATAACTGGGTATAAATTTATTAGTTTAGCTCATGCATAACTCTTAATCAAGATAGACAAGATAAAGAATAATTTTATTAGTGAACACAACTTTACCTTGTCTAGTGTATAATTTTTACCATAAGCTGTATCCTGTAAAATGCGAGCTGCAACTTCACCACCATTAATTCCTCCTTCATAGCATGGATTCAGAGTCATTGCACGTTCCAGGTAAGGTCTCCAATGTCCAGTAAGTAAATCTCTTCTGATCATCTCAACACCACCTTGATAGTACTAATTAAAATCATAGGCTTTAATTACAGTAACTGAAGAAAACCTTGAAGCAATAAAGAAAAACTAACTAAAGAAAGAAGCTTTTGCCAATATACCTCACCTCAAGCATATTTCTGAGAAATGGTTCTTCATTAAAATAGTCTCTACGGACAAATACAAATGGTAACTTGTATGCCAGGGCCTCACTGACAGTACCATATCCAATTTTTCCTGGAACAGAAGAATATTCAGAAGGCTTTACTGGAACAGTTTAATTTTCAACCGAGCATTTCGGTGATGCAACATGCAACTAACCTAGCATGCAGTCTGATGCTGCCATCAGATCCGGGGTATATGCATCTTTTGCAAGCTTCACAAAATTTGGAGGTAGCTTCTCGCTCTCAGAGGCACCACAAACCTGAATAGACAGGAAATATGTCAAATTTAATCGTGCAAGGAAATAATACACGTGCTTAAAAGTAGAGATCATATACCAGACACAACCAACCAGTTGGCAAGTACTCCTCCTTCAACTTCCAACCTGCAGGCTGCAAATGAAAAAGAAGCATTATTCTAGTACTGATATGTTAATCATAGGATATTTCTATTAGTGAGAAGAAGATGTGTAAGTCAATATCGGAATGACAAAATTGATATAACCTCTGCCCTAGATGTTTTTTCCTTCAGTCTCACTTTTGAAATGCCGAAATAAGATCTTATTTACTCCAAAATTACCCTTTTTATCATGAGCAGTAATGAACTGAAAAACAATGGACAAGATAAACTTTCCCAATTTATACAACACTCTTTCTGTTTTCGGATATATCTCAAGTTATCTGATAGCATTGCATTAATTATATCATGTTATATCAAGTTTTATAGGATGGTGGTTAGACCGTCCTTGTTGTATGGAGTGGAGTGTTAGCCAATCAAAAACTCACATGTTCAGAAGATGCAAGTCGCGGAGATGAGGATGTTGAGATGGATGTGTGGACATACCAGGAGTGATAAGATTAGGAATGAGACCATTCGGGAGAAGCTAGAGGTGACCTCTATGGCTAACAAGATGAGGGAAGCAAAACTGTAATAGTTTAGGCATGTGTAGAGAAGTACCGATGCTCCTGTTTGAAGGTGCAAGAGGTTGGATTTAGGAGTTACCAATAGTAAAGGTAGACCGAAGAAGTATTGGGGGAGAGGGGAGGTGATTAGACAAGATATGGTGAAACTTGATCCCACTGAGGACATGAACTTAGATAGGAAGTAATGGAGGTCGCGAATTAGAGAAGCAGGCTAATAGGTTACTAGGGTCATGTTGATGTCTGGCTGTGTGATACAGTAGGGTAGTAGGTTTTGTCATATCTTTATATCTTGTGTTATTATTATCTGACTTATATGTGTTAATTTTATCATATTTACATATTATCATGTGTTTTTCGTTATTAGTCGCTCTTTCCATTTTTTTTCTTTTCCTTTCCTTTTTGCCATATCTAGTTTATTTTGCTTATGGATTTTGAGACAAGAGTTCTCAAGAACAGCCTCCTTACTTCTATGAGGTAGTGGTAAGGTCTGCGTACATTCTACCCTCCCCAGACCCTACTTGTGGGATTCCACTAGGTATGTTGGTGGTGGTGGTGGTGGTGGTCGTCGTCGTCGTCGTGGTGGTGGTGTTATCTAAGCTAACTTCACATTTTTGAATCTCAATCCACGAGCCACCATCCATGGCTCATGGAAGAAAATACAACTCGCAAAACTGTCATAGACTTCACTAATTTTTTAGAATTTTTCAACAGGTTTCACGAGCACCCTTCACGGCCTGTGAAACTGTTTACGATCAGTAAAAGTGGTTTCATGGAACACTGCACCTGTAATTCTCAGCAACTTTTCTTTTCATTCCGACTTTCAACTTTTGAGATATCACATCTTGTAACCGATAGTTATTAGCAACTTGAATAAAGTTTAAATCAACACTAATGCTAACAAAAAAATTAATTAATTCAACAATGAGAACAGCAATAATGTTGAAGATATATTCTTTAGTTTTGAATTGGTTAACACAATTAAAATACATAATTTAATTTTATTTTTTTTAATATCTAGTCATATAATTAATACTTATTATACTTATTGTAACATGACTAGTACTTTTAAATTATGATCATTTTCATTATGACTTATTAATTTATAATATTTATTTTATGCGATTTCATCGTTATTTTAGTGTTGGATATTTTAGTGTCATCACCCATCTCGTAGTTTGTATTCTTTTAATAAACACCTTAGATATTTGTAGTTTGATAGAACTAAAGAAATATTTGAAACACAAATTATTTATAAATATTTGTGTGAAAACATTACCAGAAAAACCCTGAAAATCCAAGAAAATTTGAAAACCCAAAAAAGAATCGAAGTTGAGAATTTTGGCTTTTAGTGGTTTAGTTTGATTTAAAAATTAAAAGACCAACACAAATTATTTGATCTGATATCTAAAAATCTGAATCAAGTTGCTCTGTTTACACTCTTAGTGCTATATGCAATACTAGTCGATTCTAAAATGTTTAAACAAAAAAAAAAGGAATGATTATTCTTTTTAATTCCTTTTATAAAAGATTTACTACTTTTAAATATATTTTTTATTTATTATCTAAATATACCATATTTAGAAAGTATTTATCATTTATAGCAATTGCATTACGTATTAAGAGTTAATTATATATATAATAGATATGTATATTTTTTTATTCGTTATCTACATATATCACATAGAAAATATTTACCATCTATAGCAACTTTACTATGTATTAAAAATAATATATA
>JAABOM020000095.1:0-11841 GCA_011800125.2 Solanum clarkiae
GGTTGAAGTTGGTAAAGGTTTGGAATTGTTGACGTCGTAATGTAGCAAAGGGACGTAATGTTATGCTGCCTACTTGTATGTTGTGTATAATTGTTACGTGTTGTGCCTTGTGAGCTGTTGTAAAACTATTAAGGGTATAAAACAAGATGTATATGACATGTATATAAGAATGGTTGTTAGAAAATACGATTATAAGTGAAAAAGTTGAAGGAAGCCTTTGGGTCGCTAATTATAAGCTTGTTGCCCGGGTGTTAGTTTTTATGATATTGGGCTGTCAAAAAGTGTTTCTTTACTGCTAATACTAGTCTTATTGCCTAATATATTGTAGATAAACATTTGGGGGGAAAAAGCAGTCACTCCGAGGTAATAACGAGGGCATACAACGAGGTATATAAGGCTACTCGATTTCGTATTACTTGGCATGAAATCTAGATTCTTCCTTGGCACATAAAGGCACTTACCAACTCCGACACAACTATTAACTGTGTCTCCACTCTTTCACATGTTTATATGCTCCCATACATAGTCACTTTCAAATTTACATGCATACATACATGGATACTAAGTTACACGAGTTCTTGTTGCTAAACAAAGTTCACGAGTTGTTTCATCTCATACTCATTTCATTAATTGTGTAATGTACTCTTTTCATTGTCCTATTGTCTTGTATGATTATTCGCATGTCACATGTTATATCTACAGTCCTACGACTCTAATTTATGACCACCAAAAGAATCATCTCAAAAGTAATTGAAAGGTAAAGTATATTGCCTATCGATGGGTGGTAACCTGAGAGGTGGATGAATCACCTAGGCAGGGTCGATCTTATTACGGGGATAGCCCAAGGGGTGAAAGGAAAAGCCTAGCTAGGGCCTATCCTGATATAGATTTACCACTGATCAGCTGGTCATTTGTACTACATGATGTGCATAGATTATACAGTAAAGGTAAAGTAATAAAAATAACATAAAATACAGGATCCCACAGTATAACTACAGGTGGTCTCTTATCCTACAGTAGTGCATAGTTTCATTTGAGTTGTTACTTCACATACAGTATTTCCTACCTTACATATTCAGCACATTATCTCGTACTGACGTCCCTTACGGGGGACCTGCATTTCATGTTGCAGGTACAGGTGCTAGTAGATCTCCCCAGTAGGAGTACATGATATCCAACTGTTGTTACCAAGCTGTAGGTTGCTTCGAAGCTTTGTGTGTCTAGAGCTTATATTTTTGTATTGTATAGTTAGTTGAGGCGAGGGCCTGTCCTAACCCTTATCAGATACTTTTCCTTATCTAGAAGCTTTGTAGACTATGTAAATTAAAGTGTGGTCATGTTTCATACTTTAGACAATGTGGCCCCAACGGCCTAACCATATGCATTTCCTTTTGGCTTGTTATTACTGTTTACTTTCTTAAAAGCATGTTGAATGTAGAAATCCCTTATAATATGTATAGAAAGTGCATGGATACAGGTTGGTTCTCCCGAGCCTTATCGGCAACGGGTGTCAGTCCACCTTAATGGGACTTTGGGCGTGACACAAAATAAGTCCAACAACCCGGCCCGTAATTTTATGGATTGGGTTAAATATGATTTAGAATTGGACTAATTCTCAGTCCGATACAATTTAAACCATTATAAAATAATGGAAAACTTATATAGATATACTAGATTAAGAAAATATTTACCATTTATAGCAATAAAAAATTATTTCACTAAATAGTTATAATATTTTTATATTGAATGCATGATACACTTTTAATACAAGTGCCGATTTATCATAGTATTATTATATATTGCTATAAATGGTAATAAATAAAAAGTACCGCTGAAATCAATAATTATTTATTAAAACGAATCTAGTTAAGTAATTTTTCCTAAAATAAATTCTAAACTGAGCCTAATAAGATTCTCACTTCAGCCCAATGTATCATTTGTTTTGTATGTTTAATGCTAATTTTAAATTAAGCGGGTTAAATTAGACGGGTCATAACTCAACCCGAATTTTAGCCCATTTGAGCGCAACCCATTTGATCCCAAAGTACATTTGGGTAGGTCAAGACCCAACTCGATATATAATACAGCCCATTTTAAATTTCCCAATTTCAACTCAACCCGCCCATTTGACACCCCTGGGTAGAAGCACCAATGCCATATTAATATGCACCTCTAACGCAGGGATATAGCAAGCAGGCAACCAAGTGTCAATAATGCATTAATATGCATCTCATACACAGGGATATAGCAATCAAGCAACAAACCTTTTTTAGGAGAGACTACAACAGGCTCACAACTCTTAAAAGATCTGATTGGAGATATATAGATCTTGGAACTGTCTAGAGCTTAATAAATTGGGACAAGTGTCAACATAGGTTTCGCCACAATCCAACTCAACGGCTAATAGAATGTATATCATCCCATTTTCATCAGATGTCCCTGAAGGGGTGTAATTTGTTAACTACGTAGAAATTAGAAAAAATTACTCTAACTCATTCAACGTAGGTGGATGAATATTTCGTCTTTTTTCTTTCCCAATTTAAGGATATAGTTAAATAAATAGATTCAGGAAAAAAAAATATGAACACGACATAGGAGGGTAAACCATGACCGACTAATAACATCTACTTTACCAACAACCTATTTAAACCAACAGAAAGAACAAATAAATTAACCAGAACAGAAGTAAAAAGGTTAGAAAGGGAGAAAACGAGAGAGAGATAGCATAACAAATCGTCCATTATAGTCAGAAAAAACATTCCATAAATCAATGAATTGGAAAAGATAAAATCAAAAAGTTTAGCACATAATAGTACTCAACAAAACAAAATTATTAAATT
Organism: Solanum clarkiae; assembly: GCA_011800125.2. Taxonomy (NCBI): domain Eukaryota; kingdom Viridiplantae; phylum Streptophyta; class Magnoliopsida; order Solanales; family Solanaceae; genus Solanum; species Solanum clarkiae. The sequence goes on from JAABOM020000095.1 coordinate 2,841, forward strand.
TTTTTCCTCTAGAAACTAATAGTAAGAAAAAAATCTTTCCAGCAGCCCAAACACCAGAATTATAACACAAAAAAATTATAAGAAAAAAAGAAATAGTCGAAAAAGTCCGGTAGACACCTAGGCTCACATCATAAACTGTAAACAAACTATACTGTCAACACCCTTCGAGATGTCAATTTTGAGAACAGAGTACTTTACAAACGTACAAGTGAGGTTAACTGATGCTCGCTTCATTGCGTCATTCAACTAAAGATTATACAGGGACTCGTTTTCCCCGGTAGCGGTCAAAGAACTGCAGAGAAGAACAAGGTCTCAGGCAAAAGGAACTGAACAAAAGTGGCATTCTGCAATTTTCAACAAATGCACAAAGACTCATAACAAAGCATTATTAATAAACTACAGACAGATGCAAAGCAGACATAGCAAATAGTAATAAAATCATTATATGGCATTCGGAAAAGGCACAGTAACGACAGCAAAATAATGTCCTAATCGAAACAAAGACAACAGGTATTAAGAGAAACCGAAGGGCAAGAAACAACGAGATTAGTACTAATGCTACCGAAATGCAAGGAGGCAACACTCAATTACCTACTAAACCTTCTACCATGATCCTCGACCTCCATAACCCCGTGTAACAACCTAACAGAATATTTGATTTATTTTATTAAAATAGAGAAGCCCCAGATAAGATGATAGTGATGAATGAAGAATGGTACACTCATAATTTCCATGGTCAGGCAAATTCTTGCCAAACTCTACAAGTATGCATAATATAGTTAATTCGTAAACATAGATTGTGTGATCATATTGAATTAGGGTTAGAGAAGGAACAAATCTTATAAATAATATCATGAAGTCATCGAAGAGGGATCTTTTCCACATCTAAGTGACAATGCCCAAAATAAGTTAGTTAAAATTCATTTTTACTCCTGTTGCTGAATATTTGGTCCTATGTAACATTTCATCCATCTCAATTCTAAAGTTGGAGTATCAGCAATACAATCACTGTCTTCAAGAACATGTGCAGGAAACGAATTTTGGGAATTTTAAGACCAACGAGGAGAAAGGAATGTGGTTTCTCCTGAAACTCTAATCCAGCATACCGCAACCTGATCTGACATAAGCCTAACCAGTCACGTGCTGATCCATAATTCAGCGTTCTCACTTAAGTTTTCTCTCCTCCCCCTCCACTGCTACCTCCATCCAGTGCAACAACTTCTAGTCATCTAAAGTATGGCACCGCCTCTTAGCATTTTTTGTTTTCTCCCCGCATCTAGCTTTCTTTTTTACACCAGCCACAAACTTCCGCCTACATGCTTGCTTTGTTTTGTGTAACTGGAACCCAGTTCTCCCTGTCTCAGCACACCCTTCTTCCCAAACTCCTTAATGAAGAGGTAGGACACATACAGGATGGAATTAAGAGCAAGGGATTACAGCTCACAGTATTTTAGATTCCTGGATATGCAATACAGGAGAGGGGGAAATGGCAATATTGAGAAGGGGAACCAGCTCAGGGATGAGGAGGTGCAATAGGGTGAGGTGGCTACAGCAAGGACAGGTTTAGGGCCACTTGAAAAGGACTGGAAGGAAATGACTGAAAATGTCAGTAAAGTAAGGGAAGGACTAAGAGGATGGTCGCTTCTTGGTAAGGAAACTCTACCAATAAGAGGGTGAGCCAAGGTGAGGGGAGATGAACTACTGTGATAGGGAGCGGGCCTGTTGTCGCTAACATTCTTTTTACAGGGCAAATCCTACCTCAAATAGCGGCCTTTGGACATTAGATGATAAAACCAACAAAATATTCTTTAACCTCCAAATGTCCCCAGCCTAGAAAGCTACACTGGCTCTTAATTTCATGTTGTAGTTTGAAATACTTTTGTGGTCTGCCTAACGGGTTAGAGTTAGGTGCCACTGAGGCTAATTGGGTCATGGCAGCTATTGGAAAGATCTGAAAGACTTATTTGATACTAAATAAAACCCTTGATTTGTCTCAGTTTTTCTATTTTTAATCAAATCTGTTCTGGAGAAAAGGTTAACAATTCTTCTTTAGTCATGTCATAGCAAATGTTGGGCCACCATTTACTGAACCAGATCTAGTAATCCTCCCAATCTCCAACTCAAAATAAGGGCTCAACTCATTTATCCAGAAAAACAAAAGTAGAAGAAAGGAACAGGTAGGAACTCCAAATAGATTTTTTAACCTCATGTATAGAAGCTAGGAGTGAAGAAGGAAAAATTAGTACACAGTTTTTCCCTGGATCTTTTATGCTCCATTCAGTCTAATTACATCTCAATCTCCAATAGTCAACTCAGTTATATAAATCCTCCAATATCTGTTCTGCACAATCCAAAAAAACTGAGTCTGCTATAAGAATCTCAAACTCCACCTATGTGAGCCTTGCGAAACTGGTCGCAGGTGCAAAGAATAGAGGATTGTAAAAGGTAAAAGGATAATGTAAATCAGCCATAATTTCAGAAATCAGCTTACCAATTTTAAGTTTGATTTTAAAATTTTTAACTTCAACCAAATTTGGAAATTTTAAACTTTTCCCTAACCAACCCCATAAATGTTGGCTCATTACCTGGTAGAGAACGTATGGGAACCTATAATATTAATCAATAATTGTATAAAGCATGATATGTCAATTCATATCGGCAAAATACTTCAAAAACAACATCATGAGCCTATTCAATGTTTTACAAACATGAGACTAATTAAATGCTTCTAAATGTCATATGATTAATTCAATATTAGTTTCCTTGCTTATCAAACAAGTTTCTTTCTCTTTTAAAAGAAATGAAGTTCTGAATGTCATGGCTTTCTTGAGCTATCATAATGATGAAATCAATATTAAGTTGAAAGATTATTACTTGGCATTACAAAATCAAAGATCTAGTTAGCTAAGTGAACCAACGATAGCTTAATATAAAAACATGGGTTAGAATTTTTAGAAATGTATGAATCATAATAGATAGATATCAAGCTGATCTAATAATTTTAACCCTTCCACACCAAAATCAATGCTATGTGTATCCATTCTTAAATTTTGGATCCAGGCCCTGCCTATCTTAGCCTATCTATAGGTTGGTCTTGAATGAGTTACAGTTTGTCGTACTCATTTACGCACCCCTAGCAGTAATAAGAGTGCTAATTCATCCTTTTCATACTCTCCCCACTACCTACCGTACTGAAAAATTCCTGATTTTCATACATAAGAGACAGAAAGTCTATCTCAATCTATCTTAGATGGACTCTCCATTTAATATAATGCACTGTATAATGGATACAATAACGCTATGGGAACCACCTAGAATGGCATTAAAATATGTTAAGAATTTGCTAAAAGTGTAAGGTAGACATACCAAATACATTTATGCATTTGGTAGATGTCATCAATATCAAACTCATGCGTTATATATAATGAACTTAAGGGAACCACCAAAGCATGGTTTTATGGGCCTTCCAAGGGAAGCAAAACCCGCTTGGATTATGCATGGTAGATCTACAATAATAGCTATAAGGTTGATGAAATTATACATAATAAGGTTGATGAAAATCTACTGGAGAATGATGGTTTCTACATGAATTCATTGATCTAGAGAAGTCTATGATAAAGTAATCAAAGGAAATGATGGGGGCCTGAGAGAAACAAGATCATACAAAATATATGAATGCCATGTACAACATGTACAAAAGAGAGATTAAAAGTGCACGAACAATGAAAAGAGAACTTTTTTGTTAAGTTAGATAATTTATTAATGATGGGACCCCCCCCCCCCGCCCCTCTTCCCCCTCTTCTGGGTATATAGAGGAGTTTCAGTTAACCATCGGATGAGCTAATATTGCTCAAACTTTTCAAAAATATTGACGGGTGCATGTTGTTCCTCCAAAAATAGATCGGACTTGCTAATGTTGCTCGGACTTTTCAAAAATGGCGACGGGTGCATGTTGTTCCTCCAAAAATAGTGTATTTTTTGAAGAATCTAACACAGATGTGGCAACATTTTTGGAGAGTCCGAGCAACTTAGCTAAATAGTATATAGGATAATGTTCCATGGTCCCATGACCTTCGAGAGATTATATTTGTTAGGTTGTGAAACTAGCACGGCTAACCAAAAGTTAGACATATGAAGAAGCAAGCTATAGGGTGAGGATTATAAGATAAGTAAAAGTATGGTAAAATATATGTGCAAGTTTATCACTCAAAATGAGAATGAATGCAAAGAGAGATTAAATGGGATTATGGTTTTAAATTGCACACGATTCAGGTGTAGATTTACTCTTTCAAGAAAAAGCACGATAGATAAAGATATATAGAATTAAAATAAGATGGTTAAAATGGAGGAAAGTCATGAGAGTATTGTGTGATAAGGAGGTCCCTGACAAAGTGACGACAATTGTATAGGATACAGAATAACGATGTACAAACAAGAGCAATGGTTAGGAGACCAACACATTATGTGGAAGTGAATGTTGGTCCTGAATATCTACATCATGAGTGTGATAAAAATGAGACTGCTAAGAAACAAGCCTGGTCAACATGATTAAGCAAGATTAGAAATGATTATATTCAACAGAGCGTTCAAGCGGAACGCATAGATGATACTACGATAGAAAGCCACTTGAGATGGTTTTACCATGTCTTATGTAAACTCCACATGCACCGTGCACTAGGTGGGACACAAATTGGACATGCTGAAAATCGACAAAGTAACTCCAAAAAGCATATAAAAGGTTGATGTTCAATGGCCTAAAATATTTTAGACTCAATGTGGACTTAATGAAGAAAAGTCAAACAATCAATATGCACCATAACCACTACTTGTAATAAAGGACATCACATAAAAATATCAATTGTTTTGTAAAGGTTAATTAGAAGACATTCCATCTACATTTTGTTATTGATCAAATGATAAAACGACGAGTAATTTACAGTGAACTCATCTGTAGAAAATATATGGGGGCTATAGAGTGCAAAAGATTGTGACATGCTAGAACAATGATAAAGTGGGTATGCAGAAACAGCTAGACTGTTGAATTTAGAGTGGTGGTTGAGATATATTGAAGTAAGCCTATAGGGTGGGAATAAGTGAAACTTTTCTATATTATTCTAATAATTTCTTCAAGGTTTTCTTTCTTTTATACACAGAAAAAATATCATGACATAACAAAAGCTAGTACAGTTGAGAGTTTTTGGTGTGTAATTCAAGGATGTACCTCGCCTCCATTCAGAAAATCATAAAAACCAAGAACAAAATAAAAGCAAAACAAAACCAAAGCAAAGCAAAGGATGGAAAAAAGATTGCTAGTCCAAGTGCCACCTTATACTAAGATAAATGGCTTTTCAGCAGAAACTATTTAACAAATTCCTTCCAACACACCAAATAGAGAAAAGGATAGTAATGCAATGAGATATGTGATTCTTGAAAACAAGCATACCGATCTGACAAATGGCTGCTGGAAAATCCAACCTAGAATAGGTATCTTTTGCAGGAATACTGATAGTGTTGGCCAGAAACCACTGTACAAAACAATTCATCAGCAACAAAAGGAATAATAAAAGAAAGTATAATATTCAAGGGAACATGAATTCAATATACCTGAAGAGTACAATGAATCCATAAGCCTCGAGAATCATTCCTAGTATAGGCCAACCAATTACAACTAAGAAAAATCCAGCACCAAATGCAGCTGTTCCCTGTGAAACAAGGAAAGAGAAAAAGAATGAACAAGATTAGTAGTAGAAACACAAGAGATATATAAGCAAAATATCTATCTCGGCAGAGAACAAGAGGAAAGAGGGGGTGAGAAGCAGAAAGAGAAGAACACATAAAACTAAGTAAACCTTTTTTCTTTTTTTGAGAATTAAAAGATAGAAGATTCAGAAATAAAACTAAGTAAACCTTATAGTTGCTGCGTTTCATAAAAAATTGCAACGATGACTTGAGACCAATGGTTAGTGCCACCCCTGAGAAGAAGAGAATCTGATTCGGTAAAATAACAGAGAGTCAACTGGAAGGATTAGTAGAAAGCAGAGGAAAGTTGATGAACAGAAAGGAAAAATTGAGAGATAGAATGATCATGGCAGTATAATTGTACTTACGTTTCCCATGGCAATTAATCCCTTATCGAAGAAGAAAATAATTCCCAAGAATGAGAAAAACACTCCGAATCCAGTCAATCCTAGCCCAATCTCTGTTTCAACAAGCATCCAAGCTTAGCGGACATAACTATTTAATAGAAACAGAATATACTTCCTTTCTTATGCTACTTTCTTTCAACATCTGTATTTGCATTACAAGACATGTATTTTCATTTTAGGTTGTCTGAAAGTTCAACAGCAATCTAAAAAAAGTATTAAATATGCAACTCTCACAAGTTCCTCGAATTCAAATTATGTAACTCATCATTTTTAAGTTTTGATCTAACATTTTCTCTCTCAAAGTCAGACTAACTTTTCGACCATTAATTTAACATTCTGTTCCATACCTTATTATAAAATATACAAGTTAAATAATATATTAAACTTCATATACAATCAAATACACAAAATGTTTGCTAAAAACCCGGTAAAATTGCTAATGTCGCACTTAATAAAATAGGAACTCTGCAGAACTAATTACTCTACTTAAGGAAAATTTTTACCTAAAAAAGCCTAGGATGTCAGTGCCAGAAAAAAATCAATGTAACAATTACACCAAACAATACCTAAAATTAAAATTGTTCTGCACTCTCGAGCTAAGACAGACGTTAAAACTAATCAGATGCAAAATACCCATCATCCCAATAAACATTTCAAATCTACTTGGTCATAGTTCCCAAGGAAATGCCAACATAAATTACAAAAACTATCAAATAACCGTTTGTGCATCAATATTCCAATGTTAGTTGTACTAGTCTTCATAGCATATGAAACACTGCAATATGAGCAGAAAAAGAAAGTCAATTTTGTTCACAAGCAACAACACGTTGACTTACTTTTCCGATCATTCATTTCGAAGGAAACCATTTCACCCAATCCCAACAAATTTTGACACCTGGAACACTGAATCAATCAAAAAATACAGTTACAGAAGTTGACTATACAAATCCAATCAAATAATATAAAATGAGAAAAGAGCTCGAAGTTGAAAAATTCAATGTCAAACAATCCGTTAGGGTTTCAAAGCATGCACTTCAACAAGATCTCGAAACTCAAATACATTCACCAAAATGAAAAAACGAACAAACCTATGAAATGGAGAGATAAATTGAAGCAGATTTCCTCAGAAAAGCAGCTTAAGTGAAAATTTCAGAGTGATTATGCAAGTAGAAAATGAGGATTTCAGATTCGTCTTCGGTACGAAGCAACCGAATGCAATTAGCGTGATGACGTGAATCCAATACCAAATTCTGAATCTGATATCCAATCACTAGTTATAACCCGGTTTTCAAAGAGTAGTTTTTTAAATTTTTCTTTAAATGAAAATTTACATAATTGATATATTTTATTATTGTTATTGCACTTTTTAATCTTTCTTATAATTAATTACGGTTTATGGTATAATTATTATTTAAATTAATAACAAAATAGGTAGAATAGGGATAGTAGGGATTCTTCAATCTTGTCCTTTAGTACCCAACAAAAAACTAACTTTTTTCGTGTGCCATTGTTTCTATGGTTAGTTTTAGAACACGAAGAAGAAGTCTTTTCTCTCCTCTTTCTCTGATTAAACGAAATTAAAGGTTCTTTCAATGTATATATTTTCTGCAATTGTAAACAAAATTTTTCACTATTTGTTCGATTTATGTTTTCCTTCCAACAATTTTTTTGACTTTTTTTCGATTTTTTAAAGATTTTTGCTGTATTTGTGTACATTTAAACTTCTTCAATCGCACATTAATACAAAATTTTTGTGTTTCGTATTATATTCTCTCATTTAGAATTTTATTTCATTTAAAACCCTTGTATATTTATTGAGATTTTTGTGCTGTTTTCATGATTTTATAGTTAAACTCTTCTGTGATGAATGAGATATCAACACCTAGAAGTAGTACTAGGATCCAAAACCCTCATTTCATTGAGGGTTCAAGTTCAATCAAATATATTGTTGATCTTAATACAAGGCAGGAAACCCCTGCTATGAAAGCTGAAGGAAGAAGTCCTAAGAATGTTACTGTTGTGAAAGTTGTTAGTAGTAGTTCTGATGGTGGTTTGAACAACGATGTGTCGTCTTTTGATTTAGGAATTTTTCAATCTACAGATAATCTGCCATCTGATAAAGGGACAAAAAGTGATATTGAAGCTTAGCAAAAAAAAACTAAAAAAGAGTTTTGAAAAAACGTGTTGGTAATGCGGGTTCGAAATTTAACAAGATGAAAATAGATGTTGACTTAAAGCAGAAAAAAATTATTGATGATGATGATGACTTCATGGATGATGTGTCTATTCCAAAGTCAACAAGTAAGGCTTCATCTGCTAGGAAAAAATAGAGGAGAAATCGGCCATAAAAAATACTGATAACATGGATGATTTTGACAAGGTTTTATTTTTTATTTTTTTCTATATTTTTTAAAGCACCGTTAGTTGTTATTTATTAGACATATTCTTTGAGTGCAAAATCGAAAGTTTTGGAAGGTTGTTACGATCCATTAAGTCATTTTGAATACTAGAGATTTTTTTTCCATAAAAGATTTGTCTCATAAAATTTTAGCGGATATTTTAGACTATTTGATAGATATGATTAATTAAGTTTAAGGTAAATTTAGATAGCTAATTTAATTGATGACTAAATTGATAACTTATAAAATATCCTACACCACTTAGCATATATGTTAAAATCAGTTAACAGGGTTTATTATTCGTTTAACTAAAACACCAATTAGTTACGGATGGTGCCGCTAACAACAAGGAAAAACGGCGAGGGATTCAGGTAAGTGAATCCAATTTATATTACTTTAGTAGATGGTGTTTGATATTATTTGCTATATGAAAGATATTTGAGGTATATAGATTAC
>JAABOM020000096.1:0-16915 GCA_011800125.2 Solanum clarkiae
AAACAAAAACGCAAACATGACAACTTTGACAGAGCTATGATAGTCACATTATGACACAATAGATAACACTCGAAATGAAAAGCGGGAATTGGGGTATTACCTTTTTTGGGGCAGTGTACTGAGACGACGAGCTTGACAAAGATTGTTTTCACCACTATGAATCGGATTTTATGCCTATTTCGACCTGGAGCTTTCAGAACAGGGACTGGAGATGATGAACTAAAATGAAAACATTCACTCCCTGAACAGAGATCCGGCTAAAGTACTTCGAAATTGAACCCTTCTGATTTCAGAAACTTCCAAGAATTGAACAAACTAAAATTAAAGGAAATGAACTGTAGTTGACTGCCGAAATTCAGAATAGTTGTGGGAATCGATTGATTTTCGTTAGAATTTTTTGAGATGGCCGATTGTTTCCTCTATTTGCTAGGGCTTTCAGAACTTATTCCTGGCTGCTTCTACTCAGATTTTTCGAGGTTTCTCTCACTTCTTCCTGCTCACTCTCTTTTCAAGACGAAAGGGGATTATATAGGTAGAAATTAGGGTTCGAAAATGGGAAATCGAATTTAAGAATACATGACCGTTGGGGATGGTCGGGGAACGTTGGGGATTTTCTTTCTGGTTTTTCATTTTGCTTCTTTTTTTTTTTTTTTTGGTTTTTGGAGAAGAGAGGGGATATTAAGAAGAAAGGGGAAAGGGAAAGGGCATGGGGAAAGGGGACGCATGCAAGGGGAAGGGGAAAAGGGTCTGGTCAAGGGGAAATGGAAAGGATTTGGGGAAAGGGGGAATTGGGAAATGGGGAAGAAGAAGGTTTTGGGAAAGGGATGTATGGGGAAGGAAGAAGAAGATGAAGAAGGCGGGTGAGGGAGAAGGGATGTGGGAAAAGGGGAGCATGTGTGAGAGAAAGGGAGAGAGGAAGATAAGAATTGGGGGCGCATGGCCCCCACGCGCTAGATTTAATTATTATTATTATTTTTTTAAAAAAAATTTATTTATAAATTGTTAAAAATAAAAATAAAGCCCGATGGCTAATTTGATACCGTGGAGGGTAAACATTGGGTGTCAACAGAACCCATAACAAAAAGTAAAGACATGTAGGGATTCTTCTAAATTTTTATTTTGATCAATTAATTATATATTTACTATTTGCCCTTAAATGAATTTGAAATTACTAAAATGTCATTGATCGTCTTCTCATTGGCTTTTCTATATCATAGAATTATAGATTATTAATAATTTAATGTATACTTTAACTCAAGCCCAACCAAATTATCCATGCCAAATATACTTTAACCCAAGCCCAATCTAAAACTTTTTTTTACTTTTCTCAAAACTTACTTCTGGAGTCTTTTTATTTTTTCAGTTTCACACTTTCACTATCAAACGGGCAGCGATGAGTGACGAGTGACGAGTGACGACGAGTGACTGACGAGTGATGGACTGACGGCATGACGAGTGAGGATGAGTGTCGACGAAGGCACATGCAGTGCAAATAGTGTGCTACAAGCCTGCAAATTAATTGATTTAATTTTGTTTTTTGTTTAATCATTTTCATTTTATTTTTAATTTGCTTCGAAAAATTATTTTAAAAATACCAAAATAAATCGAACCAAAGTTAAAAAAATCAAATCGAACCGATCTAGTATGGTGCGGAGTATGATGCACACTTTTTAAAACCAAAAATCGAAGAACCGATCAGAAATTTGCTAAAATCAAACTGAAGAATCGAATGCCCACCCCTAACAGAAAAGATTTCTCATTTCTTTCTTTCTTCTTTAGTAGTATTAGTCTTATATTAGAAGAGAGAGTTGTGTCTTTGGTATCAACATGCCTGTTTTTGGGCATTTTATTATTAATTAAGGGTATTTTCGTCATTGCATTTACAACTCTAATATTATTTTCCTCCCGGTGGTTATGTAGGCGGCATGTATAGGCAGATTTCACCATTACTTTCATCTGTGGAAGAAAAAAATACTTCTTCAACTCTTTCTCCTCCATTTCCTTCAACTGCTACTACAACTCTTTGCTTTCTGGTGGTAATTCGTTGTTTTAATTTTTAATCTTAAATTTCATTTTTCAATTTCTATTTTTGCATGGCTGGATCTAAATTGGGGATAAATAATAGTGTAAATTTTCAGAAAACAGAAGAACAAGAAGCCCCTGTTCTCAAACATCATCAAAACAACAAGAAAATGAGTCAGTAATTAGTCTTCCTATCGATTTCTTGGAATTTCTTGAAACCAGTACTGTCTTTGTACAATCGACTATTTCAGCAAATTCCTCAAACCCCATAGTCTCAGTTTCTTCTGGGTGGCTTGCTTTTTATGCAACTGTGATATTAGGGGTAGTTTTGGGGAAATTGAGATAATAGACCGTGGCTGCAGATATTTTCTACCACTTTGTTGAGGTTGATTTTGGCTGAATTAGATTCGAGGATATTTGATGTGTTTAGATATACGTATCTCGAATGTATTAAATTTAAATTACTTATAAATTATTTGAGATACACACTGTTTGTTCATCCCTAATAATATTTAGTTTAACGATGTAAACAACTTAATCTCTTTACTGATCTCTATGCTATTTTCCCTCCTATTTTCTGATGAGGGCAGAACAATTTCCGCACCCTCCTGTTTTTGCTCTGTTACTATGACATAATGAGAGCAATTTCCCTATTTGAATTTAACAGTCATTGGAACCTACACGAATGCTTCATATTAACTTTAGTATAGAATTTGAAGCATTCATAAATATAGAATATCAACTTCAAATTAGGCTTGTATATGTGCTGATATAAATACATATGCTTATTTGTTTTTCCTCAATTTTGTTTGTGTGAATGTTGTTTTGCTGCCTTAGTAGGTTATCTGTGACGCAAAGTGATGAGCGAGTGATTGGATTGTTTAAAATCGATCACAAAAGTAAATTGCATAGAAGTTACGTTAATGACATGGTGTTTATGATCAAGTTTAAGGCAAAATAAAAATATCGAACAGAATGATATTGAAAAATTTGGTACATAAAGTCGTGATATAAGATGATTATCTTAAAATTATATTTGTGAGTTGAATTACTGACATTCTTTTTCTCTCAAATTAATCAATCAGTGACATGAAAGTACAAAATTGAGGTCAAAACAGGCTAACAAAATAACAAAACCAAAGGTCTCTCTTCAAATTTCAATAACTTTGAAGCTAAATGTTTAATTTTCCAAAGTCCCCATAAGCAAGAGGAGGAAAAATAATTAAGAGGGATGAGCTACAAAGGAGACTTATGAATATTGCAAATCCTTATTTTATGTAGGATATGTTGCAAAAAATCTTACCGAATTAGTTGATCCGCAACTTTTTAGTCCAATTATGAAAAAATACAGCCAAATTAACATAATCCACCTTTAGTGATATTTACTTTTTGATTTTGTATCTTTTCTACTTTTTTTTAATTGAAATTTTTGCATTAGAATTGGATTCTGTTTGATTGTATTCACCCAACGGAATCTAAATAGGATTAGAAAGAGAACTTTTTATTATTCAAACGTACCAACTAGTTATGAAATCGGATTGCTAGCCTCCTCCATTTTTTAAATTTCAATGGTCTTATAAATATTATCACTACATTTCCTTGGTTATTTTGCATAGGTGCCTTTTTTTTTTTTTTTAAATGCAGGTTGCCGTCAATACTGAAGTTGGGGTGGTTCGTGATATCCATATGAAAGAACTTCGAATTTGTATCAACTATGGTAGGTGCACTCGTCCATTTTTTATTGTGGAAAAGCAAAGACTACTAATCAAGAAGAAAGATATTTAAACATTGTAACAATAGGTATGCTAATTGCTCCCTTGCCCCCTTCATTACTATCTTTTGTTGCTTTGATCACACTCAAGTTAGCTTGAAACTTTGAACTTCTCTCTGTTTTTTAGGTGGTTACATGTTCAATGTTCATTTTTCAGGAATCAGCTGAAAAGGGTGCTGACATGATTTGGTGGCTAAGGGATACATTGAGTACGAAGAGGAAGAAACAACAATGATTACCATGATTATAAATGTGAGAAGTCGACAGAGGTCCTTCCAATTCTAACAGTTTCTGATGATTTATGCTGAGATATTGAAACTATATGTTAATGTTTCCAGGATCTTGTGCAAGTGCACCTTAATCCTTGAGAAGCTTATTCTGATACTTATACTCACTGCAAAATTCATCCATCACTAATATTGGGTGTTGTGCATCAATTATTCTATTTCCTGATTAAAATCAGAGTCATGTTTTCATTGTGATTTCTCTTGTCAAATTTATGGGTAAGCAAGCCATGGAAATTTATGTCACCAACTACCAATTTCGAATGGTAGGTAGCTTGGCTGTATTTATTTCTCTCCGTAATATTTGGTAGTCTCGTTTTCAATATGTCAAGGTGGCAACTTTTTCTTGTGGCAGGACATATTGGCTTATGTATTTTATTACTCTCAGAAGCCTCTTGTCACAACACGAGCCATGGAACACTCGCATTTTAGGAAACTACCTGTCAACATCAATGCAATTGTTGCCATCTCTTGTTATTCTAGATACAATCAAGAGGATTCTGTTGTTATTAATCAGTCATCAATTGATTGTGAATTTTTCAGATCTCTATTTTTTCGTTCATATAGGGATGAGGAGAAAAAGATGGGGACATTGGTCAAGGAGGACTTTGGACGTTCTGATAGAGCTACTACTATGGGTATGCGACATGGTTCTTACGATAAGTTGGATGAATTGTTAGGTAACAAGGTATTCTTATCTGGGATGTTGATAGGAGGCTCATCGTAAATGAGGTAAGTTCATTTTCCGCTTGAAGTAGCTTAAAAAAAAAGTGGTATGATCAATACTATGACTCGTGTCTCATTTTTCTCTTATATCAGAAAAGCTTTGTTTCAACATGTGTATTTCATCAAATTTAAGGACATTTTCATCTTTTAAACGCTTGGTATAACCACACGCCATATCCATTTGTTTTTAGCAAACACTTCAGCCTGTACTTTCTTTTCATCTTTCAAATATCATCGCTTTTGCCTTCATGAGCACATTAGATTGTACATTATTTTCATCTTCCAAACTTTTGATTTCACAACTTCTCACCAAAAGACTTGTTCATTTCCACTCCAGGTAAACCTCCTTAATATTGTATTTTTAATGTTTTTTGTATCATCTTTATTTTGCTCAAAATTGAAGGTAGATTCAAAAGTGTTTTCTTTGATTGGTTCAGTTTCATCTGGGTGTGGTTTGCTCAAAATTATTTCTTTGTGTTTTCGAAACACCTGTAATCTGCTTTATTTTTTTTGATCCGTCTTCGATTTTGATTAGTCCTATTCCAAATTTTCCTGTGCTTTGGAGGTCCCAGTAATCTGTTGTTAACAGGATGATCATGAAACTTCTGAAATCTGCTAGTTTGAATCTTGTCAATGTGCCTACTTCTTTTACCCAATTTTATTTTCAGTATTACTACATTGAATTTGAGTATTTTTATTTCTATGTTTGGTTTGTTCTATTCCTCCAATTTGGGCTATTTTCATATGGTAACCTGCTAGGTTGTAAGTTGTATCCTTATTGAATTATAGCCAAACAATTAAATGAAGGTCACATTTAGTTTTTTGCCTTTTGTTTTCTAACAAATTTTGCAATCTCAAATCAAATATAACAAAATAGAGACTTTCTCGATGATTATTTGTGACTCGTGAGTACAATTTTGTTCTTTTTTTGATTCTCTCTTTAAATTTTCTCGGCAATTCGAGGGTTTCTAGCATATTTCTTGAAAATTGGATGATTTTGGACCTCCTTATTATGTATTTGATCTCTAAGAATGTGGGACTGCTTTGACAAAGGCAGAATTGAATGCTTTATCTCTTTATGAATATCAAAGAGTTATGAGATTTTGGGATGCCTCTTCAAGAGAACATGTTACTCCATATAAAAAGATGAGCTAGAGTTTAGAACAGAGTAGTCTTGTAGAACTCTAGCAAAGATTGAGATTGTCTTATAGAGTCCCGGAAATATGTCTACATCTCCTTAATATTTTTCTTGGAAAAAAGACACGCCTGTAGTTTCACTTAAGACCAACTGCATCCTAGAGTGAATAAGCACAAGTGAATTTTGTGGAGGGTGATGTATGCAAACCTTACCCTGCCTCGTGAAAACGGGAAAGTTGTTTCTGAAAGACATTGAATAAATGAATAAAGATGGAAGGAAATTTTCATCAGTTAATTTAACTAGCTGAAGGTTTCATATCAAGTATCATATATAGTTATTGTCAGAAGATGGCTAACCTCACATGTTTGCGTAAAATTTTGGATTCATGCACTGGTTTACATTGAACTTGAAATGTGAAGTTCAGTTAACTTTTTTTTTTCCTGGGTAGAATTTGACTTTATTGCTTCGGGACATTATATAAAAGATTGTTCAAGTATCTACTGCGCAACTGGGCGAATCTTTTATCTTGGCATTGCTTTACGGAGTGCTCTTTTAACTTAAGAAGATGACACATTGAAAGACAGAACAACTCCGACATTGGATATGGAAACTGCTCATTAGTGCAATACACTGTTTTCCCGTTATTGTAATTATTATTATGAATAATTCGTGCGACTTTTTTTTTTTTAAAAAAAAAAGGTTCGAGTTTCTACTCATCAATTTGACGCACCCTCGTGTTGGGTGGATGTAAAAAAATATATTATGTTCCAAGTATAAAATATATCTGTGAGGATATTTTCGTCAAATTTTATGTGAAATAAGTATCGTGTAATTAGCATGTCCTGGCCATTTGATAAAATATCTTACATATATCAAAGTACTTTTTTCAACTTTATATCAGTGTAAGTCAATTTTTTAGTTGCTTCAGCTATTAATAATTTTAAAATTAAATCCTAATTTTAATTAACTATAAAATTTTTATATGCATGTGCAACACCTAAATAAAATAATTAACATATATTATGTAAAAATAATATAAAAAATATTATAAGTTACTGTAATTAACAACTTAAAAATTTAAAATACATATGTATATACATAACCGAGACAAATTTTTAAAATACATATGTATAACAAAAAAATGTGTTGTCTAATATGTAGTTCAGAAATTCTCTGGCGAAACAAATAGCAGAGTGATGAGATTCCTCCGGGCTGGAGTTGTAATCCCTGAAACATTCTTGATACGTCACGTGACTCGGAGCCTTGTTTCATACTCTATTCCCTTTCATAAATTCCACAGCGAAGAATAGAAGAGCCTATCACAGTTCCCGAAAGCTCCGAAGAAAAAAAGCTATGGAAGTTAACGATGATCTCCTCGCCCTACTGAACGAACAGCGCCGTGAAATTGTCGTTGCTGAAGCCGCTGAAGACGATCTCGTCTTCGCCTTTCAACTCCAAATGGAAGAGGTTATGATCAACTCTCTACCCAAAAATGCTGCCTCCAGTTCAAGACTCACTTTTTACGATGAAGACGTCATCCCAAAGAACACCGTTTCTCATCTTTTCGGTGAGGAATTGTTGAAGTACGAGCAGCAAGCCGGTGATTGTGAAAAAGCTAAATCGGAGATGAGGAAAGTCGAAGACGATCTCAACCGTCGAATTCATGATCAGGCATTTGCACGGTGGATACAAAGCGTGCCGGAGGATCAGTGGAAGAAGACCGGGGATCAGTTGCAGAGGCCTTATGGTGAAGGTTCGTCCAAGGGAGGCGTGGCGGCGATGCAAAGTGGGGAGTGTTTTAGGGTTTATGTGAAGGGTTTGATGGGAGAAGATGCTGATGAAGAGATAGTTGGGGTTAATGTGAGGGGAAAAGAAATCGCTGGGATTGGAGTTGCTGTTTGTGACCCGAGTGGTATATTGGTGTTTGAAGTGAGTAAGGGTTTGGTTAAAAGCACCGAAGTCGTCTTGACTGATGAAATTGTAGAGCTGAAAGCACTGATTGAAGGGCTTGATGTTGCTACAATGCTGGGTTTGGAAAGGGTTAATTTCTTCTTAGATAGTCGAACAATCTTGCAATATGTGAGACCCCTTGATTCTTGAACTACAACAATGTAATTAGATATTATTATGCTTTCAAATCTAGTTCATTAAGAGAGATTCCAAATTCTCCTCATCCCACCGACATGGACTTAACACCTCACTTCGCGTCCCAGGCTTATACCTAGAGCATGGACGAGTGACTCTGATGTTGTGTTAATGAACCTTGGGCCTAACTCAACTCATAAAGCTGACGATTGAGAAGAGGACTTCTTAAGAACATATAGAAGCACAAAAACTAAATCTAGAACAGTTTTTAGATGTTTCCTATATTGTCATTAGAATTTATAATTCAATAACCTACTGAAACTTTGACACATGCTAGAGCAAAATAGGTTTGTGTGAGGGAATTTGTTCCAAAAGAATACAGAAAAAGAAAAGGTTTCTTTGTTCTTAAATTTCATATTTTAGAGAATAGTGATCCTTCATAATTAGGAAAAGGGACTGGGGAAGAACATTTTAGCTCAATGAGAATAACTTCTTTGACCCAAGTGCATTGTCTTAATAAATGTAGTAGTATATTCTTGTGTCTTGTCAAATTTTATATTGGAGGATAGCATATGGTATAAATGTATTCTTCTATTCCTGTACTAGCTGAAGAACACATGTTGAGGCTATTTTGTCATTTTGAACCTGTAGAGCTTATTTATATTGTACAAGTCCCGTAGGTTTGTCACTACGATTGATCTATGTTTGGCAGGTTAGCGGCAAGTTGCATCCTGGGAAGGGTAATGTTGCTGCGCTTGTTGAACAGGCAAATTCTGGTTTAAGAAAATTTGCAGATTGTATACCATTTGTTGTGGAACCAAACACTGTCAACTTTGCAATTAAACTTGCTAGTGATGCGATAGTCTCTCAGGTTAAGCAACCATCCGAAGCTACTCAAAAGAGAAAGAGCATCACCGAGAGTTGTGCTATTTGTCTGCAGGACACTGATACAGATCATATATTTCTGATTAATGGTTGCCTGCATTATTACTGCTTTTCCTGTATGGATAAACATGTGGAAGTTAAGCTCCTTCAAGGAATGCTTCCTGAATGTCCTCATGATGGATGCAAATCGGAGTTGAAACTAGATACCTGCAAAAAGTTCTTGACACCCAAGCTATATGATTTGATGAGTGAGCGTGTGAAAGAAACTACAATTCCTGTCACAGAAAAGATTTACTGCCCCAATCCTAAGTGTGGAACATTGATGTCAAAAGCTGAGTTCCAAATTTCTGCCCGAGCTGCGGCAAGAACGTGCATGAAATGTGGCCACAGATTCTGTATCAATTGCAAAGTTCCTTGGCATCACAACATGACTTGCTCTGACTATAGAAGACGAAACCCTTACCAGTGTGTAGACGACCCAAAGCTCAAGTCTCTTGTTACACAAAGTCGTTGGCGTCAGTGTGTTAAGTGCAACCATATGGTGTCCCTTGCGGAAGGTTGCTATCATATTTACTGCAGGTCCTTTACTTCTCCTTCCTTCTTACATCCCTGTTGCGTGTTGGAGTTAAACATCATTTTCATTAGGTAATAGATAATTGATGACTTTTTTGGAATGGTTTACAAGATCTTTAGATGTTACAACTTACAAGCATGACTATAGTTCATCCTCTAATTTTCTCTTTTGAAAGGAAAAATATAAGTAATTATCTAAAGAAGGTAAATTGTAGCATGCACTGCTGTCGTTTTCCTTATTATTTAGGTTTAGATACTGTTAATGATTGGTAGGAACCTGCTCGGAGGATTCATATTTTTGTGTCCTAAGTGCACGTTTTTGATTGCTTGTCTGACTTAATTTTCAATTATCCGTCAACGTATTAAGAATTGCCTGCTTGACTGATTAGTGCTGCTTTAAGCCAATAAACTATAAGCTGTTGATAAGAACGTTATTCTTGTAGCTTAAATAACTACCATGTTGTCATAAGCAATGCAAAACATGTGGCTTGTATTTGCTATTAAGTTGGTTAGTTGAATCAAAACATCATATATTGAATATATTGATGAAATTCCTAGTTTTAATCATGGAATTTGTTGTTTGACTAGGAAAAGGAGGAGTAGACCATATATTTACCAAAAATAAAAAAAGAAGGAAATGATGTAGCAATTCTTTCATTGGAAGTTTTTGCTCCATTACCCCATTTGGAGTAGTCATAGTTTTTGGGGAAGTTGTCGTGTTTAAATGGTTTGAATTACAAGTCAGATACAATCTACTTTTCATGACAGAACTATTAAACATTTTGCAAGTTCTTCTTATTTATGTCAGTGGAGAATGGAAAAAGCATCTCTTTAAACAGGGATAACTTTTTAAGTTGACAGTACAATAAGCGTATCATGCTGCATATTGGTTTTATTTTGACAAAGAAAATGTTTCTTTTGCAATAATCCTTCCTGTATCCTCTGCTATGAAAGATGGATTGCCTCAATTATGTTGGTGTACTGGTTTTTGTCAGTGACCAGCTTGCTCCGAGGCTGTTTCTGTAGTTTCATTTTCGAGTGTCTAATCGGCCCATTTTGTAAAAGAGAGTTATAGTGATTTGGTAGGGATATTTCTGTTTTTGGCTGGATCTGCTGGAAGGTAGAGCCTTTTAAAGTGCAAGTGTCTTGAGGGAAGGAATGTAAATAGATTAGGAATGATATTGAGGAAAGAACATGATGCTGGTAAGGGTGATATGTGTTAGAATAATTATATCAACCTCCAAAAAAGAGGAGAGCGTGAGACTTAACAGTCACCCAACTGACATGACTAGCATCTTTCATCTTTATAATCTTTGTTTTATTGCATTTTAGAAAGGCCTTAAATACTTATTCATCTAAGGGGCCGTTTGGTACAAAGGTTTATGCAGGAATTAGTAATGCATAGATTAATAGTGCAAGGATTAGTAATACAAAGATTATTTTTTGTCAAGTGTTGGTTTATTTGTTTCTCATCTAATTTTGTGTTTGGTTTAAAACTCCACCAAAAACTTTTTTCCAATTATACCCTTGAACTATTATGGAATTTTATATTTCATGTAGATAATTGCCGGATAATATTATTTTTATAGCCTTGTAACTAGCTAGAGCAAAAGCAATTTTGTCACCATGTTTGTTATGTTTCTTTTAAAAAAATCATACTCCCTTTAAAAAAAATAATCATAATCCTTATCTATTTGTACTATATTAAAATATGCATGTTCTTAGAAATATTCATTTAATTTGACACAATTTATCCTTCATTGATGTTATAATAGATAAAATTGTTATTAATATTTTTCTTAATTTATTATTTGATTATTTTTATAATATTTAAATTAAGGGGTCCTAAAATATATAATAAGAGAAAAATATCTTTTAAAATTAAGGAGTCCAAAAATATATGATAAGAGAAAAATACAGTTAAAAGTTGAGGAGTCCTAAAATATATAAATAGAGGTAATAATTAAAGATTTCTAAAATATATGATAAGAGAAAAATATTTTAAAGATTAAGGAATATAATCCTAGACTATATAATTAGAGAAAAATATATGATAAAAATATAATGTTAATGTAAATTGTTGTTATTTTTTTGGCAAAATAAAACCACTACTACTGTAGAAGTGGCATGACTCCTTTTTTGGTTGTAATTAATGCTGCTTCATATTTTAAATTCAATTCAAATTTGATCTTCGGTACTCCTATATTTATTTTCACTATTTGTTAAAAAAGTTGCATGTAAAGTATCATTAAATAATTTTTTATAAATAGATTTTTTGTCTTGTCTTTTTATATGAATTGACGCAATGTATATGTTAAACTCACATATTCTAAACTAATTTATTCAAAAAATTGTAAGCTTTTATTTTAACGGGTAGTTAAGTCATTTTCATTCTTATCCAAGGATTACTAAACCCAGTATTAGTAATCTCTTGATATCCTTGGTATTATATAAGACCACATATGATGGATTAGGTTATCCATGGATTAGATATACCATATTTGCATTGTGCAACCAAACATTGTATTAGGGTGGAACATCCTACCATACGGGCTATTGGTATGGGGAAAGCATCATGCACCTAAGGGTGTGCACTAGCGGTCAATGAAGAGGATAGAATGGACCGTGGGAGATTGAAGTTTAAATCCTGTCAGAAGCAAAAGCCTCTAGATGAATTTTTCTCATCTGTGTGTTTGTGAGAGACACTAGGTACCTAGGGAGTAGTCGTTTCTTGCGCAAATTGATCTAAATACCACTTTTGTTTAAAAAAAAGGATCTGGAAAGTAGGCTTCTGAAAGTAACTCTTCAGTACGACCGAAAAGGCGATAGACTGCTATGTCCCTTTAGATGATGGAGCACCTCTTCTCTATGCTTTAGTACTTCCAAAGCCTTTGATCTTTGCCTGAAGTGTACGTGATATATTGGTTTGAGGACTTGTACTCTACTTAGTGTGAAGAACAAACTTGTACAGAGAAAAGTACAAATAGGAAATAAATCAGTTGGTGATCCTGACTATATGAGTCCTTCCCAAGTCCCAGAAACCATGTAACTATAAGTAGAATCCCCTGGAATCGCTAAAAGAGGTCAAAAGTAGCGGTTTTAGGACTGAATCCCACCTATGGACCAGAAACGAAAAGAGTAAAAAACTTATTAGATGTTAAATATCGAGGTAATTAGGCGATCCTTTTCTCTAGGGTTGTTTTGAAGTTTCTTGCAACTGTGTATTTATCTCGTGAAATTAAAGGATCTAGGTCTCTCTAACAGAGTCTAAGGGAATTAGAGTCTTTTTATTTCATTTGTGGCAGAAGGTGATTCTATAACATTCACCAAATCTTCTTGTTTCTTTGCTCGTCTTTTGCCAGACAATATTAATTCCGGATATCTGTACTCTTGCCTTTTTCTTTCCTTTATTTGGGCAGTGAGGTCATGTGAGTTGGGTATATGCTGTAATTTTTGGCCTGAAACTATGTTAAATAACCTGGTTCACTTCTTACCATTGTCATGCAAATTGTGGCTGAACTTCATGTTGTAAGAGCTAAAGTTTGAGGGTGAGTAGCTCACATGTTTATTTTCCCAGATGTGGCCACGAGTTCTGTTACACGTGTGGAGCTGAATGGAAGAACAAGAAACCAACATGCTCTTGCCCAATATGGGATGAGAGAAATATCATTCGTCAAAATTGACGCCAACGACTGTTCTGGTCTATTTTGCAGAGGAGATGGTAGTAAATATAACTTTCCTATGTGCAGTTCTTTTATTTCATGAGTCTCTTTTTAGTCTTGTTGTTAATACAATGCTGCACTCCTCCCTTGACTAGGAGGTTTTGGACAAACAAATTTGCTTTCCTGATAGTTAGAATTCTGTGTTAGTCCATGGTTTCCTATTTCAATTTTATGGTATGCCAGTTAATTACTCCCTAACACGTGATTCTTTGCCGCTTACGCAAGTATACCTCTGAAGGAGTGCACATTACACTTTATGTTCGTAAGGTAGAGCCATGATTTGATGCTAGTATGAATTTTATTTGTTTTTCCATTGCCTAGATTGCCATATGACACTTTTTTCTTTTACAAAATTATTTTAATGTGCGTGGGTGGCAGTCATTTAGCTCAACCTATTGCAATTTGAATAGTAGAATGTCTTTCTTGTGAAATCTTGAATTTAGTGTCATATTCCACAGTATGGAATCTTGAATTTAGTGTCATATTCCACACTTTGAATTTAGTATCAAAGTCCATAGATGGAATATCAAAATCTCCAGCTAAGAGAGATTATCAAAGATCCAACTCTCTGGACTTATTCAGGTTCCAAAGTATGAAAAATTCTCAGTTTCCAAGCATTGTAAATATGGGAAGCTTATTATCAAGCAAAGAGCATATGATACCATAACTAACTCAATTTCAGCCAAAGGTAAAGAAGTTTGACACAAAAGGGAAAGCCTTGTTGGTAATTCATGACCTGTTCCTGCAGCCAAGAACTAGGAACAGAATACAGAATGATATTCAGAGCCCGAAAGAGAGTAAACATCTATGGAAATCAAGTGCATTCGTGATTCAAGTGGAGATGCTCGATGTTGACACCTAATTTTTACCCTCCACGGTGTTAAAATACTCACGGAGGCTTTATTCTTAATTTTAACAATTTTAAACAATTATTTTCAAAAAAAAAAAAAAAATATAAAAAAAAATAATAAAAAATAAAATTTAAAGCGGGCGCGTGAACTACACGCGCCCCTATCCCTTATACCCGATCCCCCCCCTTTTTTTTTTTCTTTCTTCTCCATTTTTCCATTTTCTTTCCCTTTCCCAAAAACCCTAAAACGCCGCCCTCCTCCTCCTCCTTCTTCTTATTCTCCTTTCCTTTTTCCCAGAACCATTTCCCCTTCCACGCATGCCCATCCCCTTCCCCAGATCTTTCCCCATTTCCCGAAAATCTTTTCCTTTTCCCGGCGCCATTCCCTTTCCCTGCATGCCCCTTATTGTTCAAATGGATCCATCACATTTAATGGGGAGTGGAGCTATTTGAAGCTCCTCTTCTTCGATTTGAAGCCAAGAGAGGAACCTTGAAAAACGAAGCCGGACAAAAACTCGAAAAAACCTAGGCGGTCGACGGGGGCGAACGAAAATTGGAAATCAGGTGAACCAGAGAGAAGAAACTCTGAGAAAAATCAAGAAAACTTCAATCCTCAGCGGTGGAGGGTAGAAAAAAACCCCAGCAAATCTCGGCAGTCACCAATTCGAAAAAACCCTAGCATATTTTGTAGCCATCACCACTATTGAAAAGGTTCTTCAATTCCAAGACCAAAATCAGAGCGTCGGGTTTTGAGTTAAGGAATTCGAAACAAGCTTCGTTGTGGTACCAACTCATCGTCGTCCCCAGTTCGCTGCCCCGAAAAAGGTAATAACCCAATCTCGCTTTCGTTTGAATCTCATGTATTGAAGCTAAATGTGTTCGCTGAGGCTATTCATACTTGTATCTAGCTCGTTTTGATTGAGAGTGCTCTGTTGTGATGAAGTTGATACCGTGGTGCTGCTGTTGTTTGATCACTGTGTTTGTGATGTTGTTACTATAATCTCGATTCACTGACAAAATAGTTAGAAATCAAACTGGCGTTGAAATAATTTTGTTTTCCCAAACTTGCTGTAAATATTCAAATTTCAGTTTGTTATAGCCTGTTGATGATGATTTTGATTTTTTATGACGCTGTCAGTTTGCCTCTCTCTGAATATATCCAACATAGCATGTTATTGAGTACATTTCATTGTACTTCTGCCTACTTTCTCCTAAATCCAAATTTTAGAGCCCCAAATGGCCATGTATGGGTATTTGACTGATCAGAAATTGGCTAAAACTGCATAAAATATGATTATGTTCCTCGTTTTGTTTCAAAACTGCATAAAATATGGATCTTTGTTTCAAGATTCAACTGTTATCGAGTTAAGACAATACTCTCTGTTCTGCTTCTGGTTTTCAATCTTGTCGAGGCTAATATTTGCACTATTTAAAGAGGGTGTGCTGGTGTTGCCTGGTTTTCTTGTTAATTATCTGAATTCATTTTTTACATCTTAGCTCAGTTTGGTGGTGTCTTGGTCAAATATGATTGCATATCACAGCATGTTGTTTGAAACAATCCTATCGCTTTCATTTTCTTCTTAACTTTAAACGACTCATGCTATTCAGATTTAGTTAATTTGAACATAATATGAGCTGGTTCACAAGTCCTTAAAATGTTGGTAGTTTAACTTTTCTTTTATGAATATGAAATGCCTTAATGATGTCAAGATTGTTAAAGTTTCTACTTTGCCTGTCATTTACCCCTCCATCTATGTTTCTTGGGTTTAAATAATCATGTTGTTGTTAAGTTAATATAATTATAGGCTTCAAATGGTAACAAACTGTGTTTCACTTGGGTTGGTGGTAAGATATTTCTTTGAAATATAGCTTTTCTATGTGCCTCCAAAGAGTCTAATCTTGTTTAATTGCAGTAGCTGATTATTTCCTATTTGGCCAGTTACATAATAGACATCATTTTGTTTAAGAAAATAATGAGTAATTTGGCATGCTTTTAGGGTCTGGAACATCCTAAGTCTCCTGTGAACAGTGTTTGTCATGATAGTATTTTAAACTGTGAGGTTATATAGATCTAATTGAGATTTGATTGGCTTCCATGCTATTATTATATCTATTCATTATCTGGAACAGAGGGAGTGACATAGAAATTGAAAGGAGAAACTGAAAGTTATAAGCTTAAGCTAGGTTTGAATGTAAAACATCATATCCTTTTCCTGTTTACAATTTTGTTGGCTTGCATATGTAATTATAGTTTTGACTGTGATATGTTGTGGACAAATTCTGCTTGCTTATTGAGATTCATCACCTTTTAATCTGGTTTATTTTGCCCATTCTATATTGCATGCTTGTCGTCTTCAGGAATAAAGTATTGAAGTAAGAATCGTGTTTGCTTCCATGTTTTAGTTTGGTGTCTTCAATGTATTTCTAAATCTTGTTTGTAGTTTTATTCAATATACAATTTCTAATCCTTATTTTATTCCTTTGCATGAACGTAACAATCCGAGTCCGTTGTGGACTCCTCTCATTTGCATCTCCTTGGGCCATGAAGGCCCAAGTTTGTTCTTGAGTCAGTTTTAGCATGACCAGAAATAGGAAAAATGGTCCATAGGTTGGAGGAACTGATTTTTGAGTTTTGGAGACACATGGAGCAGGCCAATATACACTTGTATACACCTAGTGTATGCAGCAAGGAATAAGGCAGAAGCCCATTTTGGCAGGCAGGCAGCAGCAAGGAGTCATGGGCCAGGCAGGCCCAAAGTGTAAAAATTAGGACAGGTTGACTATTTGGGCCTGCCAAGCCCAATACTTAGTTTATTGATTTTATTTTTTGCATTATTTATGGTGTGATACTTGTTATTG
>JAABOM020000096.1:17015-80570 GCA_011800125.2 Solanum clarkiae
GGAATTTTTGGTTCGCAGACTATTTCTGTAAATAAATAATTGGTTTCCTAATTATCCTTAAAATTAGGTGGCGACTCTTAAAATCAAAAATTATTTTTTCCAAAATCAAATTGTTTTTCCCATTATTCAAATCCCCTTTATTTTAACAATTTTCATCGAGTTGCCGCGACGTTGCGCCTTCGGGATGTCAACAATGTTAACATCATATAGGCATAGAGTATGCGTTAGTACGTTTGAATATACTATGTATGTAAGATGCAATACAACAAGAGATAGGCCAACATAGTCAAAATACATAGTAATAGACAATAGATAGGTAAAATCTTAATATGGCATGCATGATCAATGCTTGAAGTAAAACATGCTTGTAAATCATTCAAATCATATAGATCATAATACATAAGTGTGGGAAGAGACCCCAACTGACATAGAATAAGACCAAGAAAGCTACATCTTGGAATCCCGATGATTACCCCATACCGGTAAAGAGGTGGTCTACTTGCCAAGGTAAATCATACTTCACCTTATGGGAGCCCGTCCTATTTTGGAGAAGTAACCTTCCTTACGGGAGTCCATCTTATTTTGAAAAGGATTTCATGAATAACTTCACCTTATGGGAGCCCATCCCATTTCGGGAAGAATTGCAAGAGAGAACGCATTAAATGGAGCCACTAGTGTTGCAAGGGTATAACATAGTCCTATGGTGGCACATAGTTCAAGGAAAGAGAGCAAACCCTCCATCCATCGTTGCTAAGCCTAATCCCATGGAATAATTAAAATAATCATAACTTAATAGCTTATGTGAAACATAGAATCATGATACGAGTAGCTCTTAAACATCCTTGAACTCAAATGGTAGCACACCTTCAAAACATAAGAATAGACCATCATCAAACATTACCCTTGCATTAACATCAAAAGGCTCACAAGTGGTATAATCTTTGAAAAAAGGCTTACCTTCATACTTGCATAATCATAGATAATTTCATGCTCATAACATACTTGATAGCCTATATTCATCATGAAGTCACTTGACTTGTAAAACATGTACAAATCTTGAGAATTTCTTAACTTGGCATTTCATCAAACACTTGGTGGGCACATATCATGTTCAAATCATACAAAATAGGGAAATCAATGCATCTTAAAATCATATAAATCATCCCTCAAATATCATGGTAAAACCCTATCATGAGTAACTTGAAAAGCATAGCAAAACTTCACAATAGTTCATAGATTTCATAGGTTGAATCATGTATAGTCTTGATAGACAAAGATTAGCTCATAGTATAAGCTCAAAATAGATGTTCATGCATAATCAATAATATTTGACAAAATCCCAAAATATTGCATGCTCATATTTCATAGTAATAGATACCCATAAGAATTACAACTTGAAATCATGCAATTTTCATAAAATAGGAAAATTGGGCTTCATGGGTGAAAGGAACCCAAGAATGAAACCCACATACCTTAGACCTTGAATATCGTGAAATTTAGTTGAGAAAGACTATAAGCTTGGAATGGGGTCTTGAAATCCATAACTTGTTTGTGAGTTTCTTGAATTCTTATTGGGGTTTGGTAGAGGCTCTTGGGAGAATTTGAGAGTCTTTTCCAATTGGGAGGAGTGAATTTGATCTTTAGGAATAGGGTTTAGGTCTTTAAGAAGTGCTAAGATAGAAATAACTAAATTTATAGAATGCCATTAATGAAATGGAATTTGGCAAAAACCTGTATATACCCCTGCCCAGACGAGTTCTATGAAAACAGGCGTAACTTCTTCATCCCAACTCTAAATAAGGTGAAACCAAGTTCGTTGGAAAGCTAATTCAAAGAGCTTTAATTTGGTAGGTCGTGGGCTACCAATTCGTTGTGTGGTAAGAGATATGTCCCTTTAAAGTTGACCCTTCTACCGGTACTTATGTAAAACTTAGCCAATGTAAATTCCTTTGAACTTGGCTAGGTGTAGGGAACCTATGCTAGTCTTAAAATGACATAAATAAGCTTGACTTAGATTTGAAGGAGATCTTGAAGCTTGAATGTATTTCTTGAGATTCGGAATGAGTTTGGAACTTGAATTTGGATGAAATATTTAGCTAAGTATTAGAGAGGGCTTTGGGGGATGTCTTGAATGATATCGGGTTGAAAAATGAATAACTATAGGTATTTTTACGGATAGGAAGAGTTAGGCCCAAGACCCCAAGGCCTTAGGCCAAAACAGGATTTTTGAGGCACAAAATACACTGATCCGCGCCTGGTTGTGTCGCGCTAAGGGCGCAGATCCTTACTGTTTTATGTAAACTTGGAAAAATCAAGTTTTGCTACAGTTGCTCTAAAATTGGAGTTATACCCATTCCCCACTCAATTTTGCCACCTGATCAAGAATATAAAATCAGATTTTTGATAGCATGCATGGATTTTGAGATATATAGAAATTATGATTATGGACATTTTCGAGGCACATTTTTGGGCACTTTTGGGGCGTTTCAACAGTTCAAAAGGAGATACCCGTACTTGGAATGCACAGGTATGAAAAATAGTTGAATGAAACAAAAACAGATTGAATAATATGGAAACAACATCAACTCAGAATAATAACCAATCATAATGCCAAATGACAATCTAAAGTAAGAATACAGAGTAGACAAGTGACCCATCAACCAAATCCAACCTCATCAATAAACTCAGATTCAACTCAATGGAACTCAATTCAACTAACCTAATCTCATCTGGACTCATAGTACTCAATGTGGGAACTTTCTGGTAGTTTCTCTTATCCTATAATAATAACTTATGAGCCAGTGATTGTACAATAATCTCGCTGATATTGCCATAGTCGTTCTATACTTACTAGCTAAGAAACGAATCAAATCCACTAAGGATCCAACCATCAACAAGTCCTCTATTATTTCAGGGACATCTAATAAAAAGGGAACCTCAATGTAGTGTAATAGTTCTAATCCCCACCTACGCTTGGCAACGTAGTTAATGAGTGTGAGTTGGATTTACTCTTACTTATTTCGGTGCTCGATACTCCTCCCAAGTCTCAATGCTCATAAGGCTCATCCTTCTCAATCAAATCATTTGAATCAGTCTTATGGAAACTCGCATCATCTCATCAACTCAACTCAAATAGGGCCTTTCGGCCTAAAATATCAATCATCTTATCAACTCAATTCTCAATCAATAGCTCAAGGCTTAGATCAATCATTAGGAGGAAGTTAATTAGACAAATCTTTAGAGTTCAATTATGGATACTCATAGGACAATCAAGCTCTATCAACTCATTGTCATCCTCACATTACAATCACAACCAACATTCTCAAGTCAAAGCTCTAGACACAATCCCTAGGTTCATTGATCACACCTAAGTTACACCCCCTTTTTAGAGGATAAAGCGGTCGTTGTCAAATATAAAACCTAACCTAGGTTAGGTTCAAATCCCACAGGGAATATGTAGACTCATGATAATTCACAAATAAGAAATTCAATTAATTAAACAACTCAATTCCCCGGGGGGGGGGGAGGTTTGAAATAATTGATAAGAAAGTAGGCTAAACTAACTAATACTGGAGAAAATCAATAATAGAGAGTACCTAGGGTATTGTGTTCCCCATGATTCACCAACTTTGTATCACTGGATAATCACCAAGCCCTTTAGCCGAAGGTGAGAGGCAAATTTCACTATGTGATGTGGACCATCTCCATAGTGTGCAATACCAACCATTACCCTATAAGTCCCAGTTAACCTCCCCTTGGCTCAAGTCGGTTGATTAGAAGAGAACACATCATCGAATCCTGTTAATCAATATCTTTTCCTATTCATTACTACCTTGGTCCAGTAAGTAAACTAGGCAAGTTCTAATATTGGCCACAAGTATAAAATATGCAAAACAAAGAGAATTGATTAATACATGCAAATACCTACTCCAAGAATTGCAAATTATCAGGGTTTACTTTGTTAGATTTTCACGGTTCCCACAACCTTAGTTGAGGATTTAGATACTCATGCTATGGGTAGATGAAGAAATTATGAATTGAGAAAACATAATTAGACACATACTCAATTGAATTGAGAATCAAGCAAATCCAAAGTTGATTGAAAATCACAAGATTAGAAGATCAAATTAATTCACAAGTGTATTCTCTCAATTTTCTCTCTAAGTATTGTATTCTAATCCTAATTACAATAAATTTGATGGTTCTCCCTTCATAATGACCTAAAAAATAATATTTATAGTAATTAAAATTAAGTCCTTAATAAAATAGAAAAGTTGGTCGACGGACTCTACGAAAGGTATTTATGACTTGTAAATGGGGTCTCTTAATTAGGTTCTAGGATCTTGGACTTATATTCTACAAACCATCTAAACCGATTTACGACTCATACTTCAAACTCGTAGGGTTCAATTATCTATCTCTAGAAATCTTTATGAAACCTGTCTATACGACTCACAGAATGCTCTACGACTCATATAGAGGTCTTGTATAGATGATCTTCAGATATCATCCTTCACTGGCATTTGTAATAAAACTAACTCTATGACTCGTAGAATGCTCTACGACTTGTAAAGGGTCTCGTAAATCACCAAAAACCAGAAAACTCTGCAGTTTTGCCCCAAGTCATAGCCAACCTACTTTCCTACAAAACTAAAGACAAAAACACATAAAACCATAAATGTGGCATTGAGAACACAAAAAATCCTAAGTTTTGAGCATCAAAAGTATTGTATTTTGACGGCACATCAACACCCTCAACTTAAAATTGTTGCTTGTCCTCAAGCGATGACTTAATCTATATTGACAATATAGTAACATAAAAACCTCAATGACATACATCACATACAATTCAAACTCAGGTACCCACGCCAAATTTTCAAAAAAGGATCAGATAGTTATTTAGCAAACCAAAGCCCACTGGTGCATGTGACAACACAACTATGACAAGCAAGGGAATATCAACAATCCACAATCGCTGAGCAAGTCAAATACTAACAATGCACTGTAACTACCCTCACAGAAAAAGTCTCAAGTTTGACACTCAATGATGATTTCGTATTTAATCATGGGACTGTCAAGAACACTCACTCTCACAAGATATTCATGCATAATGACTAATACCATAGGCTTGCCCCTATACTCATGACTCAGACCTTTAACTAACTGCACTAGGATCACTTTAGGGCTTTCTAGGCTTGTAACGTAGGCTCAGGGGGCTTTGGTATGATATTTTGAAAAAATAATGACTAAAGGCCCTCTTGAAACTTTACTTTTCTAAATTTTTGCCCCACCAACTTTATTCTTTTCACCTTAAAATCCCCTTTTTCCTTTTTTTAAGCCTTTCTGGGTGCTTTCTTCTTATTTTTCAACGTTTTCCTTGTTTTTACACATCATTTTGCTTTTTAGCTCATATCTAAGGCATATTTTCTTTTTATTGCACTCAATACATGATTTTTCTTCTTTTTCTCCTCATTCCTAACTCACCACCTTATTTTTGTACTTTTGGCCTCACACCGACCACCCTCAACTTAGGCTTTTAGCTTGTATCAAAGTACACAATATCTCTCCTCCGAACCAGGGCCACTTTTGATTGCCACCTTCAACTTAGGTTTCGTGTGTTAGTCAAAGTTCACAATGCTCAAGGAAAGACCAGGGCCAATTTTAAAGTTTATTACTATATAAGGCTAGGCTAATTAGTTGTTTTGAAATTGGTACATGTAAGGCTCAAAAATTTGAACCATGGGATAAAACATCATTTGGCTGGTCATTTTTAGGATCAAGTGGACTATTTAAAGAATAAAGGCCTAAGATCCTTTTCTAATCCCTTTAATCTACAATTAGAGTAACAGGGCAAGTTCTGAATTAGCACAAAATACTTAAATCTAGCAAAATAAGCTCACACTCACATGACACGACATACATTATCAACAAGAAATTTATAGATCATGCTTCGTATCTCACATCTTACTTATCAAAATAAATATTACCAAACACCTAGACATGCATGGTTACCATTTAACTACTAATCAAAAATATTTTGGAGGGTGCCAATTACAAAACAAAAAAAAACATGTTATATGCCATAAGTATTAGTATTATATGCTACACATATTATCTAAACATCATGATCGTACCAGTTCAACAGAAATTAAATATCCACGAGAAAAAAGAACATAGGCAAAAAAGCTTGGGATCAAAATTTGGGGTAGTTATGGACCATAAACTACTCAGACTTCACTGAGGCAAGAAATCTTGGGATCAAAATTTGGGGTAGTTAAGGACCATAAGCTACTCAGACTTCACTGAGGCCTATAACTAGCCACACCCTATTGAAAATGTTGTGCATTGTCCACAAGGCACCAAATCAAGCAAAAATAGGATAAAAAGGGGTCAAAAAGATATCTGGGTGCCTAAGCGCCAGTCCACCTTAAGTTGCTCCCAAGCAGCGCCTGATTTACTATCATGGCATGACATGGCTACGAGGAGTACTCAGGCTTCTTCAAGATCCCATTCTTCAATCGTCTTGATCTCTTCCACATTTCCAAGGTATGGCTTAACTCTCTGGCCATTTACTTTGAAAGCACCTCTACTTTCTCTCTCCAATTCAATGTCCTCATAATCGAAGATGGGTGCTATCCAAAAGGGTCCCAACCATCTAGATTTGAGCTTCTCAGGGAATACCTTCAGTCTGGAATTAAAGAGTAGCACCAAGTCCCCTGGTGTGAATTGGTAATTTTCTATGCAGCAACTGTGTTGTACCTTTATTCTCTGTTTATACAAGGTTGAGCTCTCATATGCTTTCAATTGAAATTCATAAAGCTCATTGAGTTGGCTCAATCTAGAGGTTGCTAAATCATTCCAACCCAGATTCAACTTCGTCAATTCCCACATTGTTTTATGGTTAAGCTCAAATGGCAAATAACATGCCTTCCCAAAGACAAGTTGATATAGAGACATGCATATAGCGGTCTTAAACACAGTCTGATATGCCCACAATGCATCATCCAGGTTTCATGACTAATTTGTCCAGTTTGTATTCACAGTCTTTCAAAAAATCTGTTTAATTTCCATATTTGGCACTTCCACTTGCCTACTCGTTTGGAGATGATAAGGCATCGCCACCCTATGTTTCACTCCATACTTCTCAAGAAGATCTTTAAAAAGTCAATTTCATAAGTGAGAACCTCTATCAATGATGATAGCCTGAGCAGTACCAAACCTTGAGAAAATGTTCTTTTTCAAGAACACTGTGATACTTTTGCCCTCATTATTTGGTAGAGACACGACCTCAATCCACTATGATATATAATCCACAACAATTAGGATGTATTTTTTCCCATGTGAACTAACAAACGGCCTCATGAAGTCTATCCCTATACGTCAAATAACTCAATCACCATAATGGGGTTTAGAGGGAGCTCATGCTCGTAGGAGACCCCACCTTCTCTTTGGCACCTATCACAAGCATAGTCGTGGGTATCTTAGTGAATAGTGGGCTAGCAATACCCACATTATAAGATTTTGTGGGCTGCTCAAATCCCATTATGATGTCCACCCACTAATGATGAGTGGCATGCCTCAAGTATGCTCATCATCTCAACCTCAGGAACACAGAAACAAATAATCCCATCAGCGCATACTCAGAACAAGTATGGTTCAACCCAAAAGAAGTTCCTCACATCAAACATAAACTTCTATCGTTGTGGTGCATTTATGTCGGGTGGCACGATATCACTTACCAAGTAGTTTGCATAATCTGCAAAACAGGGTATTAGATCATGAGACGCAACCAAGACTCTCTCATTGGTAAAAGAATCATTTATCTCCAATCCATCATCAAATTTCACATTGCCCCCATCTTCCAACCTGGAGAGGTGATCTGCAACCTGATTTTTTGTCCCATATTTGTCAATGACATCAAAGTCAAATTCTTGCAAGAGGAGCACATATCTCATCAACCTAGGCTTTGTATCCTTCTTAGACATCAAATATTTAAGTGTTGAGTGATTTTTATGCACCAATACTTTGGTCCCCAATAGATATGGCCTGAATTTTTGAATGCAAAGACTAATGTGCTATCAAAATACATCACATTTGATACTCAAAACAAGGGATTTTGTGAGTTTTTAATGTGTCTTTTTATGGCTTTTATGTGTTTTTGTGTTCTTGTAGAAAAGTTAGGTTGACATGTTTTTGAACAAAAGTTGCAGATTTTGCTGAATCAAAGGACATACGAGCTCACCTACGATTCATAGTCCAAGCTACGAGTCATAGGGTGTGTCATACCAAGAAACAGAGACCAAAATTCAAAAATCTGCTAAGTGGAGTCACCCCTACGAGGCCATCCTATGAGTCATAAATCACACCACGAATCATATAGGTGGACTCGTAGAAGGAATCAGAGAGACAAAATGTTGGACCAAAAACTAAAGGCCAAGACTATGAGAGGAACATATGAGTCGAAGCTCAAGCAATGACTCATACCTATGGGTCATACTAGTTCAATCCAAGATGCCAAGAATTTGATACGAGACCCCGACTACGATTGATAGGTCACCCTACGAGTCATACCTACAAGGCATATCAACTGCTAACTATCTTTTTTGTATTATTTTTAGGGTTTATTTGTAAACAGTATAAATACATTAAGTTAGGTTTTTATGGGGATGGCAGATTTTAGAAGATAGGATTTGCCTTCAAATATTCTCTCAAGAATATTTTAGGGTTTTAGATTAGTTTATTATTCTTTTTTTGGAAAACCCATTTTAGGGATTGCAAATCTTGCTTTGTATTCATTGTTGATCAATTACTCTATTGGGTTTGCAACTTGTGGTGCCTACAATTTTCAGTGTTTTTGGTAAAACTTTCACATATGCCTTGTATTTGTATTTTTGCTTGTTTTGTCTTAGCCATGAGTAGCTAAGCATCCACAACTTGGGGTTGTGAGAATCATGGGTAGTTTACTTGAAATAACCTAGCTTTATCGCATTTCTATGATTGGAGTTTGCATTTATTGTCTATTTTCCTTCATTATGATTGTGATTTGGTGGTGGCCAACACCAAACCCCGCCTACTATCACTAGCCTGACCAAGGTAGTGACGAATAGGAAAAGGGAAGTAGATGATAGGATTCGGTTGATGTGTTCTCATCTAATCAACCAAACTTGACCAAGGGGAGGTTGACTGGGACAACTGGTGATAGTTAGTTGGCTCGCTATGGTGTCCGACCAAGCACCATGGTGAAATTCGACCTTCACCTTCAAAAAAGGGCTGGAGAACCTAAGTAACCATCCTACATGTGAATTTCTAATTGTAGTTATGTTACCTAGTGTAATTGAGTCAATGAACCATGGTGAACACTATTCCCAAGTTGTCCCTAAAATTGAGTGTTTTCTCGCATCATAGTTTAGTGTATATTTTAATTTGTTTTTGAATCAAACCCCCTAGAGATATTAGTTATTTATGCTTGAAATGGTTAGTACTGGATTCTTTTAGTCAAGCCCCATATTCCCTGTCGATTCGACCCTAACTTTCAGTTAGCTTAATTGTTGATAGCACCGCTTTCTTATTAGAGCATGAACATCATCAAAAAATTATGGCATCGTTGTCAGGGAATATGGCTAGGTTTTGAATTGAATTCACTATTAGTTAGTTTAGTGTTGATTCCTAGAATCTCTTGTATTTTACTTTTGTTTTTGTTTTTATTATTTGATTTTATTTGCAGGGTGTACAAGGTGTATGCCCAACACAAGGAGACAAGGTAATCCTTTAGCTCCAATCAATTTGGAGATCCATCGGCTAGTGAGGAGAATGGGTCAAGTGAATGAGGTTATCGAGGTAGAGGAGGATATGAATATGAATGAGGATATGGGAAGAGAGGAGAATCTACTACCAAGGGGTAACAGGCCACAGCTTAGGGACTTCAATGAAAATGCTTATGGATGGAATCAATATCAATTGAACTCTAAGGCTATGGACATTACCGGTGCCATAGTACTACCTCCTTTACCGGAAGATACGAAGTTCACGGTATCGAGTGGATTGCTCCAAAATTGCAGACTATTCATAGAGCTACCTTCGGAAGATCCTCACCATCATCTCCAAAATGTGGTATTTGTTTGAAAGGGTGTCATGGGGACGCAAAATCTTTCTCTTGATGTTGTTGGTTTAAGAGTGCTTCCACTATCATTGACTAGCAATATAGCTGCATGGTTATCCGAGCTTCCTCCGGGTACTATTACAAGTTGGTCGAGCTTTAGAGAGTATTCCTTGAAAGATATTTTCCAAGATCTAAGAAGTTGAAGCTCACGGATCAAATCAACAACTTTGAGCAATTTCCATGTGACTCTATTAACACAACATAGGAAAGGTTTACCAAATGTTTGAGGATGGTCCTTGATCAAAAGATTGTTGATGATGCGTTAGTTCAGATTTTCTATCGGGCATTTGATGAGAATAGTCAAGCTTGTGTCGATACAATCATGAGAGGCATGTTCTTTGACCAACCTTTTGCATTGATAGCCGCAAGGATAGAGCAAGTGGTCAAAACAAATAGAGCATGGGGTCAATGAGATTGAGGTGCAATGAAACCTTCTTGTGTAGTCAATACCAACAATGAGCAAGCAAAGGTAAACAAAGAGATCATGGAGCAACTTGCTTAACTACGCACAAGCATGGACTTGGTTTTAAAGTAAAACCAAGTAAGTGTCAAGGCAGTTACCCACCAACCTCTGATGGCTCCCATCTACGATGATTCATTCTCTAATGAAGATGCATGTTTTGTAAGCAACCAAGCGGCGGGTTTTCAGAACAACCCCCAAGGGTCCAATTCTGACTATTGGAGGCAAGGCTCCGGGAATCAAGGTCGGAACTTCAATCGTGATAGGGTATATAAGGATAATCGAGGTAGATACTATGATAGAGAGAGAGTTCCAGATGTGTAATAGGAAGAAGAAAGGGCTACAAGAATGGTCCTTATGTTCCACCTCACAACCGTGAGGCTGGTTCAAGTAACCCCTGGATTGAAAAGATGTTCGAAAAGTTGTTAAAGAGGGCCGACCATCAAGATGAGACTTTAAAGGGAATGAAAGTGGATATTTCAAGTATTAACTAAAAAAATAGAGTCTCACTCGGTGGCGATTAAGTAACTTGAACAATAACTTGGACAAGTTTCTTCGCAATTGAACCAACGCCAAAAGGGCACCTTACCAAGCAATACAATTCAAAATCCTAAAATGAATGGCATTGCATGGCGGTTATGACTCGGAGTGATGAAAGCATGATAGATCCTCCTATGCTGGTAATTATGGATGAAGTTGATGAGAAAGGTCTTGGTGATAAAGTTGTGGTTGAGGGATAAGATGCGAAGGTTGTTGGGATACAACAAGAAGAGGTAAGGGAGGACAAAATATTTAAAGCAATTCCAAAACCCCTCCTCCTTTCTCTCAAAGGCTTGAGAAAAAAGAAGAGGACGGTAAATTCAAACACTTCCTCTCGATTTGAAGAAACTCTCCATCAACATTCCCCTCCTAGGAGCTTTGGAGAAGATCCCCGGGTATGCCAAGTATATGAAGGATTTGGTGACCAAGAAGCGCACTTTGAGCCAAGATTTCTCACAAGAACTCCAATAATATAGTTTAATTATGACCAAATGCCTTGTTCAGAAATGAGAGGACCCCAGTGCATTCACCATTCCTTACACCATTGGTGATGTTGAGTTTGCAAAAGTATTATGTGACCTAGGAGCGACCATCAATCTAATGCCTCTTACTGTATTCAAAAAGCTTGGCCTTGGCACTTCTACCCTGACAAGAATGATGTTGCTCATGTCGGATCAAACCATTGAAAAACTGGAAGGGATCCTTTTAAATGTGCTTGTTAAAGTTTATAAATTCATCTTTTCTGCGAATTTTTTGATCCTTGACTGTGAAGTTGATTTTTGAGGTGCCCAGCATCTTGGGGAGACCATTTCTATCCACTGGGAGAGCCCTAGAAGATATGGATTTGGGTCAACTGCAGTTTAGGGTTAATGATGCAGAGATCGTGTTCAATATTCAGCAATCCATGAAGCACCTGACTAGTTCAAGAGTGAGGTGTGGACCCTTGATGATAGTTGATGAAGGACGATGACAAAGTCGAGCCATGACGTTAGTCAAGGCGCTTCTTGAGAGGCAACTCAAGCATTGTTGATAATTGTTTGTTTATTTTAAGTGTTTTTGGTTGTTGAGATTCTTAGGTAGAAGGTGTGAGTGTGTTTTTAGTTGATAGACATTGATATTGTTGTAATATTTTGAAAATTATTGTGTTTTGAGACTTGGTTTGCAGGTGGAATCAAAGAGTTGAAAAAGTGAGAAAATAGCACTTGGAGCAACCTCTATAAGCAGGCTTACGAGTCGTAGTCATCTTTATGACTCATAGTCATGCCTCGTAGAAGGAATCAGTGAGTATCAGATGATGGCACATACATTACGATCCAAACTTACGATTCGTAGGGTCTCTTACGAGTCGTTAGTGGGGTTCGTAGTGCCAAAGTATGAATTTTTGCAAGTGTTGGGTCTGCTACGAGGCCAGGACTTATGAGTCGTAGGACACCCTACGACTCATAGTCGGGGTCTCGTAGCCTCAACCTGCAGCTTTTTAATATCTGACCCGATTTCTTTTAAATAGGGGTCAAAATAAAGTTTGGCCCCAATTCTTCATTTCCCTCAACCCTAAGCAACCGAAAATCCCCAAACCTATTCTATATTCCTCTTTTCCGACCAAAAATTTTTGGCCACCCACGTAATTTTTTGGCAAGGATTCCGGTGTGGTCACTATTTCCTAGGGTTTCAGCATGGTTTTTTATTCTCTTTGCTTTGGTTAAATTCTCCAATCACTTGATAAGAGTCATGGTTAAATTCAGCAATCTTTTATGGTGAACCTATTACTTAGATGAGTATAGGCTTAGTTTAACCATGTATAATCATGTCATGTGGTGTTTTTTTATCTAGACATGAAATGTAGGGTTTGTATTCTTTGAAAAGTTTTGTTATGAGTCAAAACTTGTTTGGAATTCTTGAGTGGGAGATTGTGCATGCGAAAATTGTTGGTTCATAGAATGAAATGCTTAATTGTTGCCCAACCATTGTGTGAATTATTGTCGAAATTGGAATTTAGGAGGTGTGGGTGTGTTTCATATGTCTTAACCTGTTGGACTAGATTGAAATGGTCTAAATGGTACTTGTACCTCCATAGAGTGTCTTGTTGATATCAAGTGTGAGCTTGGAAAATAATTTGTTTGTGTATTTTGTTGGACTAGATTGAAATGGTCTAAATGATATATGTTATGTTTGCGTATTTTGTATTCTATGTGTTTTTACTTTGAGGGCAAAGTATTCTATTTTGGTGGGGTGTGGGAAGTTATGTATAAAGGTGAAGTCTGAGTAACCTCGAGTCTATAACTTTTCCTATTTTTTATCCCATGGTTTTCTTGCCATGATTCTTTTTCCTTGTGGATGTTTACTTTTCTGTTGAACCGATATGTTTAGCTAGTGTAGATAATGTGTAAATTCATAGTAGAGTCATCTGTTGGCATATACATAGTCTTTAGATGTGTTTTAAAGTTTTGATGAAAAATTGGGTACCCTCAAAATTTTTGAGATTGTGGTTGTTTGATGCATTCATATATTTTTGAGTATCTGGCAATGTCTGTTCTGATATTGTAAAGGTAAGCTGAGGCTAAAAGCATGACCTGTGAGTTTATACTTGATTGTGGATGCAATGTCATATTTGTTGTGAGCTTATTTTATTGCATTCATGCATCTTGGATGGACTCAGAACTTACCTTAGTACTCTAAGATTGGTTTGGTAATGTGGTGGATATGGAAAGGATCTTAGGCCTTTGTTCTCTGAGTGAACCTACTTTTGGCCTAAATGAACCACCAAATGAGTGAGTGAATCCCTTGTTCCAAATTTTTGAGCTTCTCATCTACTCATTCTTTCTAGACATCTTGCTAGCTTAACCTTGTTTGATGAAATATCTTGATTTTGGCCCTAATCTATCCTTGGACATGTGAACCTTAATTGAGGCTAAAACCCTAAATTGAGGATGGCCCTTATTATGGTAAAGTAATTACAATGAGGTGGTTAATTGGGGAATAAAGAAAGAGATGAAAATCAATGAGCCGAGTGAAGAAAAAAGAAAGATAAGTGCCTTGAATTGAGAAAACGTAACAAGAATTGAGCTGAAAAACAAGGCACAGTTGAAAATAGAAAGAAAACACTTTAGAGAAGTTCAAAATAGGAGAATAAGGGTGGATTTATTGAAAAAGGTTGGATTATGAAAGCAAAAAGTGTTGGTAAACATGGTTCAAGGATAGTTTTTAGTCACTACTGGCCTAAAATGCCATACCAAAGCCCCCTGAACCTATGTTACAAGCCCATAAGTCCTAAAGTGATCCAAATCCACTTTATCACTAAGCCAGAAGATAAGTATAGAGGCAAGTCTATAATGTTAGTCAGTATGCATAAATTTCAATTATGAGAGTGAAAATGCTTCCTCAATCCCTGAATTCTAAATGCTTTTTGAGTGAGTATGAGGGACTTCTTTCCAATGAGGGCATTTGCACTACTTGAGTAGCATATGACTATACCAGCGATTTTCGACAGTTGATGCTTCTTAGCTTGTCATAGTTAGATTGCCAGGTATTTCATTATGTTCTGGTTTTGCTTAATAACTTTGCAATCCTGTTTTGCAAATGGTAGTTGGGTACCTGAATCAAAGGAGTTATTGTATATTCCATTAGTGTAGCTACTATTATTTTTCACTGTCTGTTTAGATTGAGTCATCGCTTGAGGACAACAAACAATTCTAAGTTGAGAGTGTTGATGTGCTGTCAAAATACAACACATTTTATGCCCAAAACAAGGGATTTTATGAGTTCTTAATGTGACTTTTTATGGGTTTTATGTGTTTTTTTTGTTGTTCTTACAGAAAAGTTAGGTTGGCATGATTTTGAAGAAAAGTTACAAATTTTGCTGAATCATAGGATATATGGGGTCGCCTATGAGTCGTAGCCTAAGCTACGAGTCTTAGGGTGTGTGGTAATGAGAAACAGAGACCAAAATTCAGAAATCCATTAAGTGGAGGTCATCCCTACAAGGCCATCCTACGAGTCGTAAGTCTCACCACGACTCGTATAGGTGGACTCATAGCAAGAATCATAAAGCCAAAATGTTGGACAAAATCTGAAGGCCAAGACTACGAGAGGAACATATGAGTCGTAGCTCAAGCAATGACTCACACCTATGGGTCGTACTAGTTCAGTCCAAGATGCCAAAAACCTGATATGAGACCCCGACTATGACTCGTAGGTCACCCTACGAGTCGTAACTGCAAGGCTTACCAATTGTCTCTTCAGTGTTATTTTTAGAGTTTATTTGTAAACACTATAAATACATTAAGTTAGGTTTTTATGGGGATGGCAGATTTTAGAAGATAGGACTTGCCTTCGAACATTCTCTCAAGAATATTTTAGGGTTTTAAATTAGTTTATTATTCTATTTTTGAAAATCCATTTTGGGGATTGCAAATCTTGCTTTGTATTCATTGTTGAAAATCAATCTTTTGGGTTTGCAAGTTGTGGTGCCTACACTTTTCAGTGTTTTTTGTAAAACTTTCACATATGTCTTGTATTTGCATTTTTACTTGTTTTGCCTTAGCCATGAGTTACTAAGAACCCACAACTTGGGGTTGTCGGAATTATGGGTAGTTGACTTGAAATAACCTAGATTTATCACATTTCTATGATTAGCGTTTGCATGTATTGTCTATTTCCCTTCATTATGATTGTCGTTTGGTTGTGCCCAACACCAAATCCCACCTATATCACTAGCCTGACCAAGGTAGTGACAAATAGGAAAAGGAAAGTAGATGACAGAATTCGATTGATGTGTTCTAGTCTAATCAACCAAACATGAGCAAAGGGAGGTTGACTGGGACAATTGGTAACTGTTAGTTGGCACGCCATGGTGGCCGACCAAGCGCCATGGTGAAATTCGACCTTCAACTTCACAAGAGGGATGGAAGAACCTAAGTTACCGTGCTGCATGCGAATTTCCAATTGTAGTTATGTTACCTAGGTAATTAAGTCAACGAACCATGGTGAACACAATTCCCAAGTTGTCCTTAAAATTGAGTGTTTTCTTGCATCATAGTTTAATGTATATTTTACTTTGTTTTTGAATCACAAAAACTTTCACATTTAGAGATTTTAGTTATTTATGGTTGAAATGATTAGTAGTGGATTCTTGCAGTCAAGCCTCGTATTCCCTGTGGTTTTGACCCTAACCTTCGGTTAAGTTAATTGCTGACAGCGACCGCTTTCTTATTGGCGCATGAACATCATCAAAGACCATTGCAAGTAATCCTGTTCTGTTAGAGTGTAGTTTTTCTAGGCTGCATTTAGGGCTTTGCTGGAATAATATATGGGATGTTATACCTTCTCCTTGTGTTGTCCCAAATGCCACACCTAGAGTGACCCCACTTGTATCACACATGATTTCAAAGGGTTTGGACCAGTCTGGAACCACAATGATTGATGTTGAGATCAACCTCTTCTTTAACTCTTCAAAGGCTTTCAAACATGCATCATCAAACACAAACTTAGTGTCTTTCTCCAATAG
Source organism: Solanum clarkiae (assembly GCA_011800125.2). NCBI lineage: Eukaryota > Viridiplantae > Streptophyta > Magnoliopsida > Solanales > Solanaceae > Solanum > Solanum clarkiae. The sequence goes on from JAABOM020000096.1 coordinate 33,678, forward strand.
TTTGCACATTGGGTACGAAATTTTGGAGAAGTTTTTTATGAACCTCCAATAAAATATTACATGCCCCATGAAACTCTCACACCCTTTACTAAGATAGGTGGTCGAAGCTTCTCAATTACCTCCACTTTAGCTCTGTCAACCTCAATGCCTTTGCTAGATATCCTATGCCCCAACACTATAACCTCTTTCACCATGAAGTGACACTTTTCCCATTTTAGTTTAGTACCAAATGACTTTCTTCATATCTTTGCAAAATATCATGTAGGTTCATCAAACGATCCTCAAATGAGTTCCCAACCACACTAAAGTCATCCATGAAGACTTTAATAGTGTTCTCCACCATATTTGAAAAGATCGACATCATACATCTCTGAAATATCGCAGGGGCATTACAGAACCCAAATGGCATCCTCTTAAATGCAAAGTACCATAGGGGCATGTAAATGTGGTCTTCTCTTTATCCTCTATAGCAATGATGATCTGATTACAACCTGAATACACATCTAGAAAATAGTACCACCCATTTCCAGCTAGTCGATCAAGCATCTCATCTCTGAAAGGCATAGGAAAGTGATCATTCTCTGTTGAGGCATTAAGCTTTCTGTAATCCATGCATACCCTCCATCATGTTATTGGCCACATTAGAATCAACTCATTATTTTCATTAGGTACTATCGTGATACCCCCTTTCTTTAGAACACACTATACTAGGCTCACCCATTCACTATCGGCGATCAGGTAGATTATCCCTACATCTAACCATTTAATGATCTCCTTTCACACCACTTCTTGCATAAGAGGGTTGAGGTGCATTTGATGCTCAATGCTCGGCTTTTGTCCTTGACCAACTGAATTTTGTGTGTGCATACCCCGGGAGGGATACCTATAATGTCTGAAATTATCCATTCAATGGTCTTTTTGAATTGTTTGAGCACCACTACTAGGGCATCCCTTGCTCATCATTCAAATCTGCAACTATTATAACTGACAAAGTGTTGTTGGGTCCCAAAAATACATATTTCAAATATACTGGAAGGGCCTTCAATTCTTACATAGGTGGATCTACTATGGAAGGCTTTGCAGGTGGTGAATCTCAATTCTGCAAATGTAGCTCAAGCTTAGTTTGGTGCCTAGGACCATAAGAACTCCTAAAGCATTCACTGTCTCCTCATAGTCTAGGATACCATCACCGTCAAAATTTATCAATACTGCCTCCAAAGTGTCAACACCAAATCTTACCTCATGTGGCACTTATGGTACAACATCATCAATAGTCTCGATAACAAAAATCATTCTCACATCATTGTCTTTTCTGGCTTGCTGACACACGATGAACGCAAACTCATCCTTCCCAAATCTAAACTTGAGTTTGCCCTTCTCCATATCCACTAAGGTTCGTCCAATAGCCTAGAAGGGTCTCCCCAAGATAATTGAAACTTCAAAATCAACTTCACATTTAAGGATCATAAAATCTGCAAGGAATATGATTTTTATTAACTTTTACCAACACAACATAGAGTATCCCCATAAGTTTCTTTACCTTTCTATCTGCCATCAACAACCACATATTAAGGGCACTCAAACCAAGCTTTTTGTAGACCACAAGAGATATCACATTGATACTAGCACCTAAATCACATAGTGCCCTAGAAAACTCCACATCACCTATAGTGCAAGGTATGGTGAAAGCACCTAGGTCATCAAGCTTTTAAACCAAGGACTTTGTAGTGATAGCACTACAATGTTGAAGCTCTTTAGAAAGCTCCTGACTCACCATGCACTTTTTGGTAATCAAATCCTTCGTGTTCTTTTGCATAACTCGACATCTTCTCCAATGTTTCAATAAGAGGGATGTTGATAGATAATTTCTTAAGCGTGGAGAGAAAGTATTTGAACTTGCCTTCCTCCTCCCTCTTTTTGAGTATTTAAGGGAAAGGTGGAGGAGGCCTAGGGATGGGCTTATATCTTTGTGGCACTTGAGTTGCTTCACTTACCCCATCCTTGACATAATCATCTCCTTCAACCACATTCTTATCTGCATCTATCTCCTCACGAACATCTTCTATATCAACAAGCATAGGAGGATCAATGGTGCTCTTGCCACCTCTAGTAGTAACTGCCATACACTATCCTTTATTCTTTTGATTTTGCATTGTATTGCTAGGCAATGTACCCTTCTGACATTGATTCAATTGAGCTGAGACTTGACCAAACTGTTGCTCAAGCTGTTTAGCCACAGAATGAGACTCTATCTTTTGATTAATACTTGAAATATCTGATTTCATGCTTCTTAGAGTTTCATCTTATTTCTTAGCCTTCTTCAACAGACGATCAAACATCTCCTTAATTTAGGAATTGCTTGCACCTATGTCACGGTTATGTGGTAGAACATAAGAACCAGTTTTGAAGCCTTCTATGCGACCCTAATCTGCTTCTAGACCCCTATTCCTATCATAATAACTACCTCGGTTTTCTCTATAAGCTCTATCTCTACCGTAGTTCTAACCTTGGTTTCCTTGACCTTGGTGACAATATTCCTGATTGGATCCTTGGGAATTAGTCTGAAAACCCACCTTTTGATCATTGACAAAACAAGCATCCTCCTCAAAATAAGGCTCCTCGTACATGGGTGTACGTGGAGGTTGATGATTAGCCGCATTTACTCCTTCTTAGTTCTGCTTTATTACCACATCATGCTTGTATGAATCTGAGGAAGTCGTTGCATAATCTCCTCATTAATTTTGGCTTTCTCGGAACCAACATTAACAACATATGAAACCTTTGTGGAAGCTATGTCCCATTTCCCTAATGCATGATTCATCTTGAAACTTTCTCCATACACTTTGCAATCCTTGCAAATGGTTGATCTAGAAACATTCTCCCCATAATAGTGTTAGCAAAAGCCTGACTATTCTCATCAAGGGAACGGTAGAAGATCTCCACCAAGGCATCATCAACTATCTTGTGGTCAGGGATGCTCCTAAAACATTTAGAAAATTGCGCCTATGTAATACTAATCGAATCACCAGGAAGTTTCTCCAAGTTGTTGATTTGGTCCTTCAATTTGAGCTTCTTCGATCTAGGGAAGTACCTCTCCAAAAAAAGTCTTCTGCAAATCTGCCTAACTAGTGATCCAACTCTGCTGGAGCTCAGATAACCATAATGCAACATTGCCTATGAGAAAATGGGAAGATATGAAGTCCCACAACATCCGTAGATAGATTTTGTGTCCCTATTACATTCTTACAAATAAATACCACATTGTGTAAGTGGCTATGTGGATCCTCTGATTGTAAGCCCACAAATAATCCATGGTTCTGCAGAATCTGAAGTAACCCACTAGAGATTGTGAACTTTGTGTCTACCAGTAGTGGTGGCAACATAATAGCTTCCGTCACATCCATAGCCATGGGGTTCAACCTATACTGATTCCATCGCTAAGCATTATCATTGAACTCCCAAGGTTGTGGAATGTTCTCGAAAGGAAGTGGGTTCTCATTCCTATCATCATCATTATTACCCTGATTTAAAGTCGCATTAGCTGCGTTGTTGGCATTTTCTTGGGCCATTGGGCCATTCTCCTTACAATTCGTTAGATCTCTGAATCAAATGGAGATAAGGGATTGCCTTGACTCTGAATGTTGGGCATACACTACTAGTATACCCTGCAAAGAAACGAAAACAAAAACAAAAGTAAAATACAATGGAACTAAGGACTAACACTCAGATTATAATTACTAGTGAATTCAACTAAGTCTAGTCATATTACCTGGCAATGGCGTCAAAATCTTTGATCATACCCAAGTTACACATCCTTTTTAGAGGATAAAGTGATCATTGTCAAATGTAAAACCTAACCTAGGTTAGGGTCGAATCCCACAGGGAATACATAGACTCATGAGAATTCACAAATAACCAATTCAAGTAATTAAATAACTCAATTCCCCGAGGAAGGGGGTTTGAAATAATTAATAAGAAAGTAAACTAAACTAACTAATACTGGAGAAAATCAATAATAGAGAGTAACTAGGGCATTGTGTTCCCCATGATTCACCGACTTGGTATCCCTAGATAACCCAATTCTAGTTTAGAGCATAGCATGCAGGAAGGTAATTTAAGTTCACCAAGCCCTTTGGTCAAAGATGAGAGGCGAATTTCACTATGTGACTTGGCCCATCTCCATAGTGTGCAATACTAGCCATTACTTATAAGTCCCAGTCAACCTCCCCTTGGCTCAGTTCGGTTGATTAGACGAGAACACATCATCGAATCCTGTTAATCAATATCTTTTCCTATTCATTACTACTTTGGTGTAGTAAGTAACACTAAGCAAGTTCTAATGTTGCCACCACTAGAAAACATGCAAAACGAAGAGAATTGATTAATACATGCAAATACCCATTCCAAAAATTGCAAATTATCCGAGTTTAATTTGTTAGATCTTCATGGTTCCCACAACCCTAGTTGTGGATTTAACTACTCATGCTAGGATAGATGAAGAAATTTTGAATAGAGAAAACATAATTAGACACTTACCCTATTGAATTGAGAATCAGGAAAATCCAAAATTGATTGAAAATTACAAGATTTAAAGATCAAATTAATTCACAAGTGTATTCTCTCAATTTTCTCTCTAAGTACTGTATTCTAACCCTAATAACAATGAATCTGAAAAGTTGGTCAGTGGACTCTATGAAAGGTATTTACTACTCATAATGTGATTTATGTGTCGTAATTAGTGTCTCGTAATTAGGGTCTCATAATCAGTTTCTGGGATCTTGGACTTCTCTTGTATGAACCATCTTCACGACTCGTAAATCGATTTACGACTTATAATTAAGACTCATAGGCTTCAACTATTTCAAATTATTCCTCTCTGGAAATCTTCACGAAACCTGTCTATACAACTCGTAGAATGCTCCATGACTCATATAGAGGTCTCGTAAAGTTGATCTTCAGATATCATCCTTCAAATTTGTCATGAAACGACCTCTACGACTTGTAGAATGCTCTACAACTTGTAAAGGGTCTGTAAATCACCAAAAATTAGAAAACTTTGCAATTTTACCCCAAGTCGTAGACAATCTGCTTTGCTGCAAAACTAAATACAAAAACTTATAAAAACCATAGATGTGGCATTGAGAAAACACAAAATCCTAAGTTTTGAGCATCAAAAGTGTTGTATTTTAACAACACATCATTCATTCATGCTTGCTTTCATAAAATAGCATATATGGTTATACAATAACTCATGAAAAGTATTTAAATCAAGTAAACAAGTTCATGATGATTATCAACATATGAAAATACATGTAATAAATATAATTTTCAAGAAAATAATCAAGAATGTGTTTCAAAAAACATGTATGGGGACTCATGAACTCTCAACTCCTCTATTCCCATCAATGGAGCACATGGGAGAGAAATCTCATGCTTTAGTTTAGCCTTACATACCTGGGGTGAAGCTTTCGGCAATCGATCCTCAAGAACTCTCCTCGAACTCCTTAATTTTACGTTCTTCTTCTCTTCTCTTTAGCCCTAGTCATTTTCAAGAACTTAGAATAGGGTTTACAACCCTTTTTACGCTCAAACAACCCATTTAGATCGTATTTTGAGTTTATGAGGGGCTGGGAAAAGTCTAGAATGCCCCTTATGAAATTAAGAAAAAAAGTTTCGCCTCAAGATAGGGGGTCCGTGACGCGACCCCATGTATTCTTGGTGATTTTTGCTGAAAATTCTCCGAATGAACTTTTCAATCCCATAGAAAATTTTGGAACGAAATTAAGTGTTGGTCTGTGGCAGGTGCGTGTCGCACACCTGTCACGCACCCTCACTGGTTTTCATTTTCGCATCCAAAAGTTGCTCTCAAAATCAACCGAGACCACTTTCCCATATTGATTGCATATCCGGCCTCGGATTTATCATTGGAGCATGGGAAGACGCATTATGCACATATCTCTCCTCTAGGGGTATTTTGATAATTTTACTGGGTGTTACACTATAAGTATTAATCCTTAGCCACAGACCATGTAAAGTCCTTAACGAACTTTGAACCACACTACATCTTGCCATGAATGCTACGAAAAATTATTTCATGGCTAAAGTGTTTAGCTGCGGAAAACTTCATATTTAGCTACAATTTATTTTGTAGCTTTAAGTGCATTTTCTTGTAGTGTTTATAAACACCCTATGTTCCTTTTGTTTGTACACTTTATTCAACCCTCGAACATTCCATGTTACCAGCTTCATGATATATGTGCGTTTTTTAGGAGTGGAGCTAGGGCCACGGAACCACTCTGACCTTGTTGCATTCTACATTGTTCATTGTGCATTTCTTGTCTTATTTGCTCCACCAATGGGTTAAAAACATTGGCTTAGATGAACGGCTCGTTCAGAGAACAGTAAAGCAACTTCTGTAGGAATACAGTAGAGATGATGGATGGGCCTTTATTGAGGAATATGGCTACAAAGAACTCATTGAAGCTACTCTTGGTGATCAAGCGAGCAATGATGAAGATACTACGAAACAAAAGGGTGTCTCCTCACAAGTTGAAAGAGCAGAAGACCCTGCATTACGAAGCATCCTTGGTCCATCAGGCACTGTCTTTGATTCCACATACAACAAAGTTGGTAATACTGGAGGAGAAACATCATGTTCTGAGCTTGTCAATGCAGTAGAACCAATTTATGTAGAGCTTTGCAGGAACAAACAAGATATTTGCAGTACTGAAGTATTTTGTTCCCCACTAGTCATGGCATAACTCTCATGTTTCTGCTCCACTTCCAACTGCTTCCCTATCCCCAGTTCCTGTTGATCATCACCCTACAGCTTTTCCTTCCTCGAGGGGTGTTTCCTCACAAGATGAAAAAACAGAAGACCCTGCTTTAGAAAATACCAGTTGTCCTCTAGGCACTCTTGTTGATTCCACATACAATGAAGCTGGCAATACTCCAGGAGAAACAGGACACTCTAAGCTTGTTGATGCAGTAGGAGAGCCAACACACGAAGAGCTTTGTAGCCACAAACAAGACATTGGCAATACTGAAGTATTATGTCTCCTGCCAGTTGAAAGAGATGAACATAGGTGTAAAGACATATGGGGAAGCCAAACTTCTATCCAAAAGGGGACGGCTAATGCTTCTTGCAGTGATGGTAGCAATTCTGGGAGAGAAGTGTTGCAGGAAGGGAGTAACTTTCATATTACTCCCCATGCCGAGTTAAAAGTGTACCTCCCTCTGCTGATCATCTTCCAACAACTCTTCCTTCTTCAAAGCGAGTTTGCCTTCAGCCACCAAGAAGGCACTTTCCTTGTTATGGCTGGATAGAAAGTGACAGTGAAGAGGAAGCTGACGACTTCATGCAATTACCATCAATGAAATGCATAGAGATTAGTATATAAATAGTTGGGTAGTAGGGGTTTATTTGCTGCTTGTATCAAGCCCAAAAACTTTTGAATCACCATGCTTTCTGCCTCTTCGATTTACATGAACTTGAAGGAGACTGTTGTGTATGAAATTAAAAAAAAAACATTGGTGATAGGTACTACTCGATTTCTACTTTGGATTTCCCAGCTGGGGTATTTTTGGCCTCAGTCCATCTCTGATTGGTATTTGCTTTGCTGCTCTAATAGCTGCTGCCCAGTGTTTGTTATTTTGGCCATTTTCATCTGTTGGATGGTAGTCATCACTGTGGCCTTTTTCTCCTCTTTGTTTCCAACCTCACTCTCCTGAATAGGCAGTGTGGTTGTCCCCTGCACTTGTGACTCGGTTGTCTTGTCTTGTTACACAGACCCTATGCTCGATATTGAGCTCTTAGTTTGTTGTTTGATCCAATACTCCCTTAGCATTTTTAGTCGTCTTCTTTATGATAGCTTGTTCCTTTGGTTTCTTGGCTTCACTGGCAGGACATGAATGTCCTAATATGAGACATTTGGTGCAGTAAGTTGGTTTCCACTTATAGTAAATAGGCTGCTCAAACACCCGACCACTAAGATCTTGCACCTTCACTTTACTAGGCAATTCATACATGACATTTATTTCCACAGGAATCCTAGCATAGGAGATCCGGTCGATAAGGGATGTGCACTCATCCGCGTATAAAGGACACCCCAATCAACTTCTAATTCTGCTTAGGGCATCCTTGCCCCAACAATTGAATTGCAGATTACGAAGTTTAACCCATAGGGGAATCAGCCGCAACACCTCATCCTATACTCACATTGTTCCTTTTGGTTGGTTTAAGTATCCTTATTTTTGTCATCCTTTGCTTGATTATATTTAGATACAAATCACAGTGTTCTTTTTATTAGTCTCATGGACGCCCTCACCTTTTTAAGTTCCTTTTGAGCAATTTGTTTTTTCTCATTAAATCAATTTTATCTTATAGTAGTATAAAGGATTACATTCATATTCTAGCGGTCTACATCTCCAATCAATTCCGTTAAGTTTTGAATTTTGTAAATCATTAAAGTAACCAATTTAGTATATTTTCTCGGCTGAACATGATCAGGAAGACAGGAAATAGTGGGTTGGAAAAAAGAAAAAAAAATCTATAATTGTTGTTATTGCTTCGATTCTTCAGTCGCTTTATTTTAGAGAAAATCGTTATTTTTAATTCACATTAGTTTTGGTTAAAAAAGAAATAATTTTCTTTCTATATAGTTATAGTAATTTTTATGTGGATTTGTTGTGCTGAGTTTTGAAAGCAACTGAAGTGATCAATTACTAGCAACTAAATCTTGACTTATGGATTGATGGTTTCACAAAGCTATTACAAATTTTGTTCGAGAAACTAAGGGAACTAATTCAAATTAGGAGTTGAGAAAATGTGAACAGTAGGTGGTTTTGAAACTATAGAATCTTGTTTGATTTCAATTTTGATTGAGATAGAATAAATTATTTGATTTGAGATCATTTAACTTTTACAGGACACTTATTATATTGCTACTTTGTTCTTTGATTATAATATTGAAGTACATTTATTTTACATATATTTCAAGTTTATATCATAATAAAAACTATATAAACGTGTCTTATTGATATTTTTGAAATTTGATGGCTACTTTAATCTAAATAAAGAAAATTTTATTGACATTTTGCGAGGTTTAATATAAATGTCGCTAATTTTTTTTAACATTTGATATTTTATTTGATGACATGAGCAAAAATGATAGAAATTTGAAGGTGATATTCTATGGTAGCTAAGTAAATGTCGTAAAAGAAATTTTTATCAACATTAATCTAAATGTTAGAAATTTAAGTGATAAAATTTCTTATCCACATTTGTCTAAATGTAGAAAATAAATGTGCTAAATTCTTAATTGCCATTTTCTTAAATGTTGCAAATAGTTGTCGTAAATTTACTACCAACATTTTTCTAAATGTATGAAAATAAATGTTGTAAATTTATTATCAATATTTAATTACCTGAATGTTGTAAAAATGTTGTCAACATTTTTTAAAATGTCAAAAATAAATATCATAAATTTCTTATCAACATTTACCTAAATGTCATAAAATATTTATCGACATTTAGGTAAATATTGAAAATTTTTCGACACTGAAATATACGACATTTGAGACAAATGTAAATTAAATATTGGTAATTTAATCTGTGACATTTAAATAACTTAATGTGACGTTTATATAATGTCGTGATATCCCCACTTTCTTGTAGTGATTGATGGTGTTCAAGATAGGATTATGGTGGAAGCCTATAATTCTAGATACTCTATTCATCCTAGAGATACAAAGATGTACCATGACAGAGAGAAGTCTATTGATGGAGTGGAATAAAGAGGGATAAAATTGTATTTGTTTCCAAGATCCCATATTGTCAATAAGTCAAAATTGAGCATCAAAGGTCAAGTGAATTGACACAGAACTTTGAGATTCCAAAATAGAAGTGGGAGACGATCAGTATGGACTTCATTACATGTCTGCCAAGTCCCAAAAGTAGAATAATTCGATATGGTGATTGTGGATAGGATGACAAAATCAGCTTATTTCTTGGTAGTTAAGACGACTGACAGAGGATTATGCCAGATTGTACATTTGTGAGATTTTAAGGTTGCATGGAGTTCTTTTATCTATCATCTCAACGGAGGAACTCAATTCACATCTCAATTTTAAATATCTTTTCAAAAAGATTGGGTAGGTGAATCTTGGTACAACTTTTCATCCCCGTATAGATGATGTTAGGCAGAGCACACCATTCATGTAATAACCTCAAAGGTTATTTTTGGCATTTTCGATGAAATTACTATTTTTCCATTCTCGATAGTTGTCATGTGTCATTTTTTGTTGAGTCTAAAAGTCAGATTTCAAAAACCTTGTAAAAATCTTGGAGGTGCAATTTGAGCAAATTTTTTCATGGATTTTCGTTGGGGTAAGCTTCCTATTTTTCAGTATTTAACTTAAAATGTTTGTTTTCAACCCTCCAATTTTTATGGGTTTTCAAGAATATAATTCAAACTTTAAATGATGGTTTCTCCCTCAATTTCTACTCAAATTTTATGAGATTGTCACCCACAAACTCCATTTTTCATGTCAAACCTGATTTTGACCTCAATTTCCAAATTTGAAATTTTTGAAAAGTAGCCTACTTTCTTATCATTTTACCTCTAGACCTAATTTCTATCAATATGTGTATCAATTGACTCCTTTTGACGCTTATATCTCATTCTTGAAAGTGATTTGGTGTTTTGAAGTTGATTTTGTGGATTCATTCGTCCAGTTGGCTAATTAGTGTGTCGTTCGACCTACGAGATTGTGGTGATTTAGAGTATCATAAAAGGGGAAAAGGTTTGGATTTGAGTTGATATAGACTTTAATTTAAGGCAAGTAAACTTTTAACCTTTTGTTAAGTATGGTTGACCCTTGTATTATCCTATGTGTATGGGTTTAGGTGATTTGTGACATGAAATGGAATAAAATTACAATATTATAGGCTTTGATTATTGGATTTTGATTGGGTAATAATAAATGTTGTGAATTCTAGACTTGTGAAATAATTTTGGGATTGTGAATACTTGTAAATTTGTGGATTATCCGATTTTTAATTGATTTGGCTATTAATTGATATAAGTACATATAGTGGTGGCAAATTGGCAGGTTGAGTCAAATTTGGGTGGGTTGAAAATGGGTCAATATAAAATGGGTAATAATTCGAACCCACCCATATATTAAATGGGTAAAAATGGGTTAGGTAAGAAATGAATTGGATAAAATACTAGTTTACCCATATTTTAGTGAGCAAATAGTAATCTACCTTAAAATACTATATGAACAAAATAATTTACTTTATTTTTGATGAAAAACATTGAAAATATTTCATTTAATTGTATTGTATCATAAAATTAAATGCGACATCCAATGCGAGATTTGACTTTTAAATTGGGATTCGATCCCGATTCCAAATAAATCATACGAACCAACTTCTAACAAGACCCGACATACAACTTTAACTCGAAATTCAATTCCGACACTCGAACTGAGAGGGGGTCAAGTGTTGGATTGGGATTAAAAAAGTATATTTTTAAAATTTAATTTTTTTAAATTCAACTTTTAATTTTTCTCATATTGATTTCATACTTATAAGTTATGGCCTTAATTTATAGTGGCTCATTCTTGTGGGTTTTCTAACTGTAGCAAGTCTTTCAACTGAATTTACAATTTTTATGATAAAATTTAAATTTTTATTAAAAAAAAAGATTTTATAGAAAAAATTGATTTTTCATTGTGGGTGAAAGGGTGAGGGGTTGAGGGCTTGTGGAGGGATCATGGTATTGGGTGGAGTACGAAAAGAATTGTAATTTGCAATTGTCAAATATTTTTCCACTTTTTATAGGTAAATTTTTTTTCTTAAATTTGAAGAAAATAAATTTATTTAAATTTATATTTTCAAAATATTTAGGTCAACAAAACATAAAAAAAATTAGAAAATATAATGAATTTTGAGTGAGAAGAAGTTAGAAGCTTAACCCATTTGATTAAATCATAGTTTACCCATATTTTACCCATGAATACCTATATTTCTATGGATTGAATATGGGTTTAAACTCATATTTTACCCATGTAAAAAAGTCACTACCCAAACTACTAAAATATGGGTGAGTTGGGCGGGCTTCCAAAATATGGGTTCATTTTGCCGGCACTAAGTACACCCTAACCCTTGTTGAGTTGATTGAACTTAGTATTTTCTTTCAATGTGAAACTTGGGGGTTAGTGAACTATTCTAGTGGATATGATTTAGGTAATGGGAAGGTTGAAATGATGACTTGAATTATGAGATAATGTCCATTGTTATTGACTTAGACTTGTGAGCTAATATTGTAAAATGAGTTTGTGATACCATTGTTGATACTGTAAAAGTGTTCATGATGTCCTGATTATTGGACTTTGAATTAGATTACATGGAATTGTCTATTGAATCTCTTATATTAAATGTTGATCTAAATGCATACTTTGAGATGTTGTTGAAAAATTGTGAAACTAATTACTTGTGAAATGGAAACTCAAATGATGAATTGTCTTAAGCTATGATAACTAAGGATAATTAAAAGGGTTGAACTATGTTACAATATAATTATTACATTATGTGTTAATAATGACTCAAATGTTGAAAGACAATGAAATGGTTGATCAAGTGTAAATAAATGATGCAATATAGACATCTTGCCTATTTCTATATACGTGAAAGTGATAATTGTACCAAGATAGCATGAATTATTTGATGCTCCATTGTGATGAAAATCCGATGAAAAATAGTTTTGACTAATTGGTGATGAGATTTGAGTACTAGTTTTTGTGTATATGAACTATGTGGACATCTTAAATGCATCCATGATTATGAAAGTGATTCTTGTAATATGATAATATTAAGATTGTGTGCATTGCATTCACTTATTATGGGTGCATTGATATTTGTGATGGCTAGGACTAAGAGATGAGCAAGGTAATATGTGGATTGGTGGTTGAGGTCTCTACCGATCAATGATTAGCCGAGGTATCTGCCAGTAAGCCGAAGTAATATTCTGGTGGGTGATGTGGCCGAGGTTTCTTCTAATTGTGTGAGCATTGGCCGAGGTCTTTGCTAGCAATGTTCAAGGAGAATTCGAAACTCGAGATATGCAAAATAAAAAGACTCCCTGGGAGATGGTATTCTTTGTTTTAGGTCTTGATAGATTTTTCTATCGATTGAAGTTATTATGCTGGCTGATTAAATGGATACATGATCCATGTGAGGCCCCTATAGGTTTCGGTCTGAGTTTATCAGGGGGCGTATACGTAAGATAGACATGCATCACGATTACTTGACATTTCATCACCTTGTTTATATTTCATTGCATTCACTCTATCTCATGTCATCCATTCTTTGATATTGTTGTATATATTATGTGTGAGATCGTGAATGCTCTGGAACTTGTATATTATTAAGATTGAACTACTGAAAGATTGTGTTATATCTTGATAACTTGAGCCTTGTTTATTGTGATGATTGGATTATTAGATACTGTAAATGCTTATGATATTGATAAACTATTGTACCATTTATTATATCTTTATATGAAACAAATAAATTAGAAGTTTACAATAATTGGTATGAAGGAATCTTATGAAAGAAATCAATGAAGGAAGTGTTTTATCCTAATAGACATCCTGTAGCCCCCTGAAGATAAATACAAATGTTTACGTATAGATCAGCGAGATTCTACTAGATACCTTATGTAGGGACCCATATGTTGGAGGGTGTGAAAGGGCCTAAGAAATGGGATCTACAAATTTTTTAAGTATCAGTGGGTTTTACAAAAAGGTATACGAGTCGTAAGTGGCTCCATAAGCAGTAACTCATCCTCGTGGAATATTAGCCAAACTTGATGAAAATACTGATTTCTGAAGTTGAGTACACGAGATATCAGATGACCCATGGATTAACTTATGAGCCTAAGTCCAATCATGGAATGAGATTCAGAGAAAGTTTCTGATGATCCAAGATGTTATCAGACGAAACCACATTCCTGTGACCCGTAGACTAGACTACAGCCCATAATCGGGGTCTCTTGGTCTTGTCTAGTAGCATTTTATAAGGGATAAATATGACTTTTCCTACTATTATATGTTTATATTACATCGTTTAAGCCTTAAATAAACCTTTTAGAGCCTTATACAACCCGAAACAATATTTTTCAACCCATTCTAAAAATAACCTAAGTCATAAACCCCTCCCAAACACTCTCAAGTTCTTCAATCCTTCAAGAGAAGAGGTCAGGCTAGGGTTTCGGATTCTTCACCTCTAAAGTCAGATTTTTCTCTATTAAATCACTAAGGTATTGGGTTTGATTGTGAAAATATTTCCTCCACAAGTTGAACCATTCTTCTTCCTCATCTATTTGAAATTTATAGATATTTATGAATGTTTTTATGAACTCCTTCATATGATAATATTATAAAGAGATTTATGATGCTTTACCTTTGTATATTATTATTCATTGAAAAGCCATGTGAAATTTACGTATTTTTATGAGGATTTGATGATATCCTAGCTAAGTCTTGCTATACTTATGGTAGGTTATTTTGAATAATGTCCAAGTGGTTCCATTTTACTCTTCTAAAGTCATTTACTTTTGAATTACATGGTTTTAAACTTATGTACATGTACCCACCATAATTTGATTAAGATGTATGCCAAGCTTCTATGATGTTGAGGGCCTTATGGTAAAATATGTGAATTATGAATGATATGAATTTGAAGGGTTATTATACATGCTATGAGATATGAGAATATTGTGAAAAGTTATGAAAGTTATTTTGATATTATGAAGCTCTGGTTTTGATGAGCTACTCTATGAAAATATTATGATGTTATGATGCTTTACATATTATCGCTATAACTATGATTTGAATATTCCTTGGGATTGTGACCTAGCACCGAGAGGACCTTGGTAGATAAGCATTGTCCCTTAACAATGTTGCTACCATAAGTTTGTGAATTAGCTAATGGATCCATCAAGCTTATGTTACATGATCGGCCAAAAAGGGTGGTATTCCCGTAAGACACATCTTAATTAAATACAAAAATGGACGGTGTTCCCGTAGGTTTTTTATCATAAATTAACCAAAAAGGATGGTGTTCCCGTAAGGTGTTTATAAAGCACTATCCATAATGAGGGAGTTCCTGTAAGGTAAGTATTTGGTTTACCTTGGCAAAGTAGACCACTCCTTGTTTGGCATGGAGTGAACATCGATATTCTAAGTAATAGCTCACTTGGTCTTATATGTTGGTCATGGTCCCTTCCAATCTATGTATGACATATTATGTGAATTGATAATTCCTCATGCGTATTTTTTACTAAGGCATTGAGCATTCATGACATGTTGAACTTATATCCAATGATTATGATAACACATATTGTTTAATTGTGGATTAAGTACTACAAAAAAAAGACTTTTAACGACCATTTCTTAACAAAGGAAAATGAATGCGGTCATTATTAATACACTTATAGTGTCCAAACATTTTTCTAGTCATTATAAATGCACTTATAGTGACCAAATTTTTTTTGGTCATTACAAATATACTTATAGTGATCAAATTTTTTACTTGTCGTTACAAATATACTTATAGTAACCAAATTTTTTTCGGTCATTATATATACACTTATAGTGACCAAATTTTTTTCCGATCATTAAAGACAAATTTTAATCCAACATTAACAAAGGGATAAATTTGATCATTAAAAAGCATAACATCCCATCGTTAAAACATATTAGTTAGTATAAAAATATGTTTTAATTAGTATGAGTGGAAAGAGATCAGACCAAATCATGTTACAAGTATGACAAGTGGCGTTTTATTAATCATTCCACCATTTCGATAAGAATCATCCATCTTTTATAATTTTTCTTATTTCATTAAAAAAGTTTAACAAAATTAAAAAAATATTAATGTATTATTTGCTAATAAGTCTATCATCATTTTTATTATAGTTAATTATATAAACTTTTAAAATATTATAAAAGCATTTATTTACAATCTTTTTAGCACAATTTTTTTTAATTTAAATATTTTTTTGATATAGTTTCTATATATATTTTTATCTTGAGAGACAATTTATTCATCTTTATTTGACCTTTTTAAAGATGCAAGATGAAGTAGGCCAAAACAAAAATTTGTAATTAAACAAAAAATTGAAAATAGAAGTAATAATATTAAATATATAATTATGAGCTTATGAGATTAATTTAAGGTAGAAAAATTATATAAATTTGGTAGTAAGTAATTTTCTCAAGAGGATAGATGTTTCTCCACTTGCAAATTACCTCGATTAATAGACTTAAAAATCAGTATTCAGTAATAATGTTTCTTCTAATAAAAAAAATATATATTGTGTCGACTTCTTTTAATTATTGGTTGTGAAACTAACAGGCATACAAAAATAAAAATCATTCATTTGAGTTAGAAAATTGTAAAGTGAAATTTTACAAACAGAAAATTTAAAAAGCTCTACATGAAATATAATCAACTACTAACTAATTAAGAAATCATGATTTTTTTTTACTATCTAAAATTTAAGATGATATAATTGATTTGTATGTCATAATAATTTCAATATATTGAATTATTTATATTAGGTGAATACCATTAGTATAAAAAGTGAAACTAAAATAAGTTGGGGGTTTTATCGATGAAGAAATGTGCAAAAAGTCAATAACTTAAGGTGCAAAATACAAAACAATCAAATTTATGTCTAGAACTAGAAAACTCAACTTTCTTTTTATTTGGTTGTCAGAACAGAAACAAAATTTAATTTCATTATAGTTAATATTTGATTTTGTTAAAAAGAAAAAGAAGATAATAGTTATTAGGAGTGTTATTAATAACCTTAGATGAAGTTTTTATACTTGTCTTTTGATAGATCATGTAGTTTGAAGAACTCACCCTCAGAGAAAGTGTAAAGAAGTATAAGCAACGGAAAGTTTTGAAGCAGGGGAAGAATGCATTTCATATTTTAGAAATTGTTCAAAGATATTCTAGTTTTGCTTTTACTAAAAGTTAAAAGAATATAATATCATACAATTTGTATGTCTATATTTTTGTAATGTTACACAATATCATTCTTTATAGTTAACTATGAAATTTTACATGAATATAATCAATTTGTATGTTTTCATATTGCACTTATTTCTTTTTTTTTTGTGTGTGTATATGCACTTTTGCTGATCTAATTTGTAGTTATAATTAAGGTTTTAATAACTAGAACTAAAGGGAGTCTTGGAGTAACTGGTAAAATTATTGTCATGTGACCAGAAGATCACGAGTTCAAATATTGGTAACATACTCTGACAAAAATACAAGGTAAGACTACGTACAATAGATCCATGTGGTCGGGTCCTTCCATGGAAGTGCACCAGGCTTGCCCTATTTTTTAAATAACTAGAATATCAATTAATAAAGAAAAATTTTGGTTGTTGAAAAGAGGTACAATGATCGGACTTTTATCATCATTAAAGCTTGTTAACGACCGTATTTAATTCGATCGTTAACTTTTAATGATGGAGCTTTTAATGATCGATGACGATGAGATTTTTACCGGTTATTATTTACTAATAACGATTAGATTTATACTTTTAGCGATTGAATTTTCCCTCGTTACAGACCTATTTTCTTGTAGTGGTGTCCTTTGTTGCATTGCACCCAGCATACTTAGCACATTTCAAGTACTAATGTATACTTTTTGCCTACATGATCTAATCATGTAGAGACGGGAGCAACTATTAGTCTTCCTCCTTCACGTGGCTAGACGATTCGGTTGAAGATCAGTTTTGGTGAGTCCTCCACTTCGGGGACAATAGCCATTACTTTCACACTTTAGTAAAACTTGTCTATTAATGGATGTTATCTTTTGAAGGTGAGCCCGGGAGATGTCTTGGCCCCCATTCCATTTATACTAGAGGTGTTGTTGGATATTTGAATATGTATGTAATTAGGACGACTCTTATTATGTTATGTACTATGAAAGACTCTCTTAGACCCTTATTCCCTCTTATGTGTAGAATGCTTATTGTATGGAAGAGATGGAATATAAGTCATACTTACCCGCCCTTTAGATTTTATTTGTTATATGGTTTATGCAAATCCTCTTCCCTAAAGTATCCCCATATCTAGAGTCCAAAGTCTTGTTTCCCCTAGAATTTATATGTTATTTGCTTAATTTTTGCTTCTCAATCAAGGATGTGTTATGTATGCTTGAAAGACTTGCTTGGAGTTCCTTCGGGTTCTCCATTCGTCATGTCACACCTAGGACCTAGGCTTGGGTTGTGATAAAACTTGGTATCAAAGAATTAGATTTGTAAATGATCCTCAAAAAGCCAAGACACAGTGTCAAGTAGATTCTTGTTCATGGTTGTGAAACGCACCACAACTATGAATAGGAGGCTATAAGGCGTTTTAGGAATGATTCACTTCTTCATATTCTATGTCGTGCTTTACACTTAACCCTTATTCTAATTGATGGTCTTTTGCTCTTCTAGATCATGCCTCAAAGATGAATGGCTAAAAAAGCTCCCATTCCAAAGGATGAACCGGCCCTTCCAGCTCCACAAGTTTCCCAAGAGAAGAGGAGATCACTCATGTTGAGTACCAGAATGTGGCCACGTTATTGGCAAGGGTCATGGCTAACCAAGGATTGCAAGCTCCACATGCTCTGATACCCGCCTCAAGGATTATGCATTTCATAAGGATGAAACCTCTGGAGTTCTACGGCTCCAAAGTTAAAGAAGACCCCCAAGAATTCATCGATGAGGTGTACAAAGTTCTTGACATTATGGGGGTAAGCTCGGAGGAGAAAGTGGAACTAGTGGCCTATCAACTAAAGGGCCTTGCTCAATTGTTGTAAGTTCAATGGAAGGGTGTGATAGGGGAGGGAGAGCCTATCACTTAGGAAGAATTCAGGGTCGCCTTTCTCAACCATTTCTTTTCTATGGAACTAAGGGAGGCAAAGATAGCGGAGTTTATGAACCGCAATCAAAGCTCAATGAGTGTTAAGGAGTATCCCTTAAAGTTCAACAAACTCACAAAGTACGCTCCTCACATGATTGTTGACCCTAGGGAAAGGATGCACAAGTTATGTTGGGAGTGTCCAATTTGATCAATGAAGAATGCAGCACTGCGATGCTCATAGGAGATATAGAGTTGTCTTGGCTCATGACTTATACCAAGCAACTCGAAGGGGAGACACTTAGAAAGAAGAGGAGTTAAGAGTTTAAGAAGGCTCGATATGATGGTGGTTTCCAAGATATCAAGGGTGGTAATGTCTAACAAAGCCCCAAATTCCGAGGCTAAGGGTCCTCCAATGCCCAAGGTCAAAGATTTGCCGAAGATAGGGTGCCCAACCCTAGAGCTCAAGGTTGTAATGATGGCCAAATCATTCCTAGTATGGAAGGTGTCGTAAATCTCATGGTGGTAGATGCTACAAGGACATGGGTGCTTGCTTCAAGTGTGGCAAAATGGTCCACAAGATCATGGATTATCCATACAAGGGTAGAGATGGTCATCCTTAAGGACAAGGTGCTCATAATGAAAAATGGACACAAGGTAGAAAAAACAAAGAGGTGCTCAATGTCACAATTGCTTTTATTCTCTTAAAGGGAGGTAAGGGGTGGATGAGGTGCCTGGTGTTGTTATCAGTATGTTAAAGATCTACAATCTTGAAGTATATGCTTTATTGAATTTGGGTGCCACTCTCTCATTTATCACGTCTTTTGTTGCTAATAGACTTTATCTGTATCCTTAATTGTTTTGTGAACCCTTTGAAGTGCCTACCCCTATTAGTGAGTCCATTGTTGCTAAGAGAATTTATAGGGCTTTCCCATGTCCATATTGCATAGAGTCTTATCTTCTCATTTTGTTGAACTTGACATGGTAGATTTTGATATCATTCTTGGGACGGATTGGTTGGTTATGTGCATACCATGCCTCAATTAATTGTAGAACCCGTAAAATTAGGTTCTAATTTTCTAATGATCCCATCCTAAGTAGTTAGGTCATGATTCAGTGGTTAAGGGTAGGTTTATCTCTTATCTTAAGGCCTAAGAATTGATTTCTAAGGGTTGCATATACCATATTTGTAAGGGTTAGGGATGTTGAGTCTAAAGTCCCTTCTATTGAGTTGGTTTTAGTGGTTAATGAGTTTCTTGATTTTTTTATGAGCTCCCCAACGTCCCTCCCGAAAGGGAGATAGGTTTTGGCATAGACCTCCTCCCAGATACACAACCCATTTCCATTCCCCCCTTATCGCACAGCCCTGGTGGAGTAAAAGGAGTTGAAGGACCAATTAAAAGATTTGTTGAAGAAGGGTTTCATAAGGCCTAGTAAGTCACCTTAGGGTGTGCCGATTTTGTTTGTAAGGAAGAAAGATGGTTCACTTAGGATGTGAATCGACTATTGGCAATTCAATAAGGTCGCTGTGAAGAACAATTATCCCTTGCCAAGGATAGATGACCTATTTGATCAACTATAAAGGGCTATTTACTTCTCGAAAATTGACCTTCGGTCCAGGTATCATCAATTGAGAGTAAGGGAGTGTGATATTCCCAA
This sequence comes from Solanum clarkiae, assembly GCA_011800125.2. Lineage (NCBI taxonomy): Eukaryota > Viridiplantae > Streptophyta > Magnoliopsida > Solanales > Solanaceae > Solanum > Solanum clarkiae. The sequence continues at coordinate 54,274 of JAABOM020000096.1, forward strand.
AACGTCCTTCCAAACAAGATATAGGCATTTTGAGTTTGTGGTGATGTCCTTCGGCCTAATCAATGTTGTGACAATATTTAAGGATCGTATGAATAGGGTCTTTAAACCCTACTTCAAAAAGTTTGTTGGTGGTATTCATACATGATTTTTGATCTATTCCCGAAGTAAAGAGGAGCATGTGAAGTATTTCAGGGTAGTGTTGCAAACATTGAGGGAAGAAAGATTATTTGTCACGTTCGACGAATCTGAATTTTGGTTGAAGGAAGTTGTCTTTCTGGGGCATGTGGTGTCGGGTGAAAGGATTAAAGTGTATCCAAAGAAGATAGAGGTTGTAAGGAGTTGGCCTAGGCCCTTAACCCCAATGGATATAGGAGTTTCTTGGGCTTGGCAAGGTACTACCAGAGGTTTGTTGAGGGTTTCTCTTCAATTGCTTCCCTTTTGACAAAGTTGACAAAAAATAAGGCTAAATTTGTATGGACCAATTAATGTAAATTAAGTTACCAAACTCTGAAAGGTAAGCTTACATCTGCTCCTATTTTAGCTCTACCGGAAGGGTTAGATGGGCTTATGGTGTATTATGATGCTTCGAGAGTTGGTTTGGGGTATGTATTGGTGCAAAGTGATAAAGTGATTGCCTATGCTTCTAGGCAACTAAAGGTGCTCGAGTGCAATTACCCCACCCATTATCTTAAATTAGCGGCTGTGGTATTTGCCTTCAAGATATGGAGTCACTATTTATATGGGGTTTATGTAGATTTGTTCACCTACCTTAAGAGTCTCTAATACGTGATCACCGAAAAGGATCTAAACTTGAGCCAAAGGAGGTGGTTGGAACTCCTTAAAGATTATGAAATATGTGTGTATTATTATCCGATAAAGGCTAATGTTGTGGTTGACGCTTTAAGTAGAGTGTCCATGGGAAGTACGACTCATTGATGGTGGCAAGAAGGGATTGGCAAGAGAAGTTACTGGTTGTCTAGATTGGGAGTTAGGTTGGATGAGGCTGAAAATGAAGATTTGGCAGTTGTAGATGGTTCTAAGTCTTCCTTGGTGGAAGAGTTCAAATCCAAACAAGACCTTAACCCTGCATTGTTAGAATTTAAAGCTTTGGTGAAGGATGGAAAGGTGGAGGTTTTCTCCCAAGGGAGAGATGGTATCCTTAGATACCAAGGTAGGTTATGTGTGTTCGATGTGGATGGCTTGAGAGATTTGATCTTCAATGTGGCTCATAATTCATCTTACTCCATTCACCCTGGTTCTACCACGATGTATAGAGATTTGAGGGAAGTATATTTGTGGGGTGGTTTGAAGAAGGATATTGCCAAGTTTGTAGCTAGTTGCCAATGTTGCTAACAAGTTAAGGCCGAACATCAAAGGCCGAGTAGCGTAGCCATGATATTCAGATTCCTACTTAGAAGTGGGAAGAAATCAACATGGATTTTGTGGTTAGTTTACCAAAGACCAAAAAGTACTTTGATTCCATTTGGATTATTGTTGATAGAATGACAAAGTCGGCTCACTTCCTACCAGTTAAAATGAATTATAGTGCCAGACATTATGCTAATTCATGATTTGGTTAGATTACATGGCATCCCATTGGCCATTGTCTCAAATCGTGGTGTTTAATTTACTTCACACTTTTAGAGGTCCTTTCAAAATGGCCTTAGTATTAAAGTCAAGCTTTGCATGACATTTCACTCCAAACGGATGGTCAAGCCAAGAGAACCGTTCAAACCCTTGAGGATATTGAAACAACCCCAAAAAGTGCCCAAAAACGTGCCTCGAAATGCTCAAAATTTTAAATTCCATATATCTCAAAATTCGTGCGCAATATCGAAAATTCAACTTCATATTCTTGTTCAGGGGGTCAAAATTAGGGGGGAAAGGTCTAACCCCAATTTTAGAACAATTGAATCATAATTTCAAATTTACAAAATTTCAATTTCCAAAGACGATCCGCAACAGCTCCGCGTCACAGACCTGTGTATTTTGTTGCCAGTGAATTCTATCTCGGTCCAAGGCTTTGGGGTCTTGGGCCTAAGTGTTCCTAACTGTGTTTTTACCTATACTTAGCCTTATTTCACCTTCATATCATCCTAAACGTTCCTCAATACTCACTTAAAACACTTAGCCATATTTTTACTCCCAAATTCAAGTCCCAAGCCCTCATCCCAATCTAAGGTTCTCCTTCAAGGTTCTTCTTCAAGCTTCTATTCTCCATCTCCAATCTTCACCAAGTTCATCTCTAAGTTAAGGTATGTAGGTTTCTTTCATGGGTTCTTTTCACCCCTGATACCCAAGCCTCCTTTTACTTAAATTACATTATTTAAAGTTGATTTACAAATGAATCTTGCTTAGTATGAAATTCACTACACACTATGTTAAAGCTATGTAAAGTTGTGACTGTTTTACTATATTTTGATCTATAAATCTTGGATCTATTGTACGATTTGATGAGGGGTTTTGATGTATATTGATTAAGGGTGTTGCAAGGTGTTGATTGATGGTTTTACAATGAATTTTCTTGCATTATTTCATCTCTATATTTCATGGTTTTATACTAGCATTACAACCCTCTAAGTGTTTGATAAAATGCCCGGATGTGGTTTCTTGAGGAGTTAAAGATCCAAAGCATGGGATATAATATGAATGACTATATGATGATGTGATGATCTTATGTATATGATATACTCTATATAAAGTGTTGCATTAGACCATACCCGATTCGGAGGGATAAAAGCCCGGGTAACCATATGAGGAGTTTGTACTTTACCACCGTGTTAATATGGTGTGATTATCATCAACCATGTGAGGAGTTTATACCACACAACCACCAAGAGGTTTGTACCTTGAATTGCTAGCTTGGTCTCTTCTACACATATGATATCCTATATGAGTATGATTTACTTAAGCATGCTTTACTTATGAATTGATCATGCATGTCATATTGTTATAGTATGCCTACTGCTTAATATTATGCATTTTGATGATGATCCTATCTTTGTTGCATTGCATCCTACATACTTAGTGCATTCAAACATACTAACGCATATTCTATGCCTACATGGTATCACCATGTAGGAACCGATGCTCAAGTTGATCATCCTCTTCCACGTGGCTAGTTCGATACTAGTCAAGCTGGTTGGTGAGTCTTCAACTTCGGGGACCTTAGTCTACGTTTCTCCTATTATGCATTGTGACATTCTTGTTTGTTGTCTATCTTGACTATGAGGGTGAGCCCAGTTACTTTGTCTTGGCCCCCACTCTTATCTATATAGTAGAGGTGTTGTTGGACATGCTATGTATCTATGATATGAGCCTTGACTCTTTTATCACTTGATTATGATGTTATGCGAGCTTTTCTCCCCTTAGTCCCTTGTCCTTGCTTTCTAAACGTTGGCATATTACTTAAGTATTAAACTCTCTCTCCCTTAGTCCCAATTCCCTTGTTTATGTTTATCTCTTATTGTCATATTTATTTACTTTCGTGACCAAGGATGTGTAATGATATGCAAAGAGGCTTGTTTGGGGTTCCTTCGGGTTCCCCATTCGCCATTCATGTCTAGGCCCTAAGTCTGGGTCGAGATAGATATACTTAGGTCATGTGTCTTGGAATTTAAGGGTAGTTGGGATGAGCATCTTCCACTCATAGAGTTTGCTTATAACAATAGTTATCACTCTAGTATCAGGATGGCTCTTTTTGAAGCTCTATGTGGTAGACATTGTAGACATTGATTGGGTGGTTTGTAATGGGGGAGATGGCTTTGCTAGGTCCGGAAATAGTTATGAAACCTTTAGAGTAGGTTAGGATGATAAGGGAAAGATTGAAGATAACTCAAATTGACAGAAGTCTTATGCTGACACTAGGAGAAGAGACCTTGAATTTGAAGTTGATGATTTGGTGTATTTGAAGGTTTCACCAATGAAGGGTATGGTCTAATTTGGCAAAAAGGGTAAGTTAAGCCCTAGGTATGTAGGGTCTTACCGAATCTTGAGGTGCATTGGTGAAATCGCATATGAATTAGAGTTTCCCATGTAAATGAGCATAGTTTATCTGATCTTCCATGTCTCTATATTGAGGAACTGTGTTGGGGATCCTAATTCCATTGTACTCTTAGAGGTGGTGAATGCTGAAGAGAATCTAACTTATGAGGAAGTTCTTATGGAAATCTTGGATAGGCAAGTGGAAAGGTTGAGAAATGAAGATGTTGAATCTATCAAGGTCCTTTAGAGGAACCAATAAGGTGAAAGAGCTACTTGGGAAGCTGAAGCAGATATGAAGAAGCAAAACCCCAATCTTTTTCATTCTAATCAACCTTGAGGTACTATGATCTTCCCTACTTGAGAACCTCTTCATCCTTGCATGTCATGTTCATGTTATCTATGTATAAGTATGTGATTTTGAGATTATATTGTAAATGTTAATTGAAGCATGGTTTGAAAATTTTCAAGATGTATATGTTGCATTTTTGCATAAGATGCATGTATTCTATTTCTTAGAGCTTACCTTTAGCACATTCAGGGAAGAATATTCCCAAGTGGGAGATATTGCAGGGCCCCATGTGTTGGAGGGTGTGAAAATGCATAAGAAATGGGATCTAGAAATTTCCAAATATCAATGGGTTTTGGTTAATTTTTTATGGCAATATTGGTTTCAGTAAAATTGTTGATAACAATAAATATGATGACAGTACTTTGGTTGATTTTTATGGCAATGTTGGTTTTTTATTTGACTAGTACTAGTGTTGGTAAAATTATTGATAACAATATATATGTTGTTAGTTTTTTGGTGAATATTTGGTGGCAAACTTGGTTTCTATATTTGATTGGTAAAACTATTGAAATCAATATATATGTTGCCAGGTTTTTGGGGAATGTTTGGTGGCTTCATTTTTTTTATTTGATTGGTAATAAAAACTGAAGAGAGTGAGAAACAAAAAGAAATTTGTCCATAGAATTAAAATAGAATTAAAGAAGGAGAGAAAAAAATTCAAATAATACTAGAAATAAAAAAAAAAGAATAGATTGAAGAGAGAGAGAGAGAGAGAGAGAGAGAGAGAGAGAGAGAGAAAAGGGTCACCTTGGAATATGCAAAAGTTTTTTCAAGAAAAAAAGAAAAAGAAAAACATAATGGACTACTTGGGAATATAAAAAGTAGGGAAAAAACATAAAGACACACCTGAAGTTGTTCTGAAAAGTAGAATACACGCTTCAACTATGATGGCAATCTATTACACACTTAATCTTGCTCAAAGTGATATTAATACCCCCTTAGAAGGTCGCATGGTAGAGAAAGTGGTTTCACCTTCCTTAAGGTGCGTGAGAAGAAGGAAAAAGAAGTTCAAATGACAAATTTGAACACATGAAACTATCTTATTACTCCTTACATCATTAAGTAATTGTAATTTCTAATATATTAAATATGTTAATTATTATTATTTTTTATTGGTGGTCCATCTTTTTTTAAGAGCTTTTAAATTTTTTTTATTTTGAATTCTTCTTCTTCGACAATTCATTGTAATTTTTCATTGTTAATTATTTTTTCACTTTCTTTTCATGGAAGCATATCTAATATTCTATCCTTAAAGAAACTCTAAAGGGGGAAAAAGTTGAGAAGATGATTTCAAACATTTTTATTTCAATAGTAAATAAAAGTCAAATATTCAGGATTCCAGGTTTATGAATGATTAGTTTGATCCACCATAACTAGCACCAAAGGATTATTTTAGAAAGTACAATGCAAGGAAACAAATATACAAAGTGCTGAACACAAAGACATACAATTTTGCAGATCCGGTGTCGTTAAGATTTAAGGGATTCCCCTACTTTCCCAAGGTCCTCAAGTGCCTTTGAGATTTGCTCCTCCACCATTTCCTCCAGCCTAATGCTTCTTTCAACTCCCAGGACATATATTGTCCAAAGTTGAGTCTCGAGTAAACTGGCCTCACAAATCAAAATAGGTAATTTAGGATTTTGGTGTAAGGACCCAGACTATGTATGATCTCATTGGAGCTTGAAAATTTGGTTTTGAGAAGTTTTGGACCAAGGTGATGCTCTTTGGGAGCCCTCACAGTCTGTGCGAAGCTATACAGACCGCTTGGAAACCCCTTACAATGACCCTTGGCCTTGTGTGAGGTGTTTGAGCTTAAACGTGGAGTTTTGGACTAAGGCGTACCAAACATTGACCTGACATGGGCCGTGTGAGGCTTCATGAAACATGTGGTGGGTCATGTGGTAGCCTTAGCCTTGAAATTCCACAGTTTTGGAACCAAGGCAAGTGGCACTGATCGTCTCACAGACCGTATGTCCCTTCACGGTCCATGAGGTCCCCCGTACAGGTGTCGGAAGGGTCATATCTCTTAGCTCAAAATGAACTAGGTATCCCACAACCTATCAAATTGAAGCTATTTGAATTAGCTTTTTAACTCATTCGATTTCACCTCATTCAGAGTTCGGGTGAAGAAGTTATGCCCATTTTTATAAAGCCCGTTTGTGCAGTGTTTTCTGAAATTTACCTAAGTGAGGTCTCAGGGGAGGGTTTCACGGTCCACAAAACCTTGTATGGACTGTGAGACCTCCTCACGGGAGCCCTGGTAAGAAATAGAATCTTGCTTCATTAATGGTCTTTTTGTAATTGTGGCTTCTCATAATGGTCTTTTATGACTTCCTATGCTATCTTAAGACTCCAAATAATCTAAACTCTATTCTTCTCATTCAATTTCATCCTTACATTAGAAATTCTCTCAAGACACTCTTAATAACTCTCTCAAAGGACTCTTGAGAAATTAAGCTTGGAAATCAAGTGAAGGCTCATTCTTCTTCAAAATTCTTCTTGAATCTTCTTCAATAGCTAAGGTATGTGGGTTTGATTCTTTATTCCTTTCAACCAAGAAGACCAAAACCCTTTTACTTGAACTTTTATGAATTTTACCTTACTTTAAATATGGGTTTTCAATGTTATGATTCATTAAATTCAATTGATGTAAGGGTTATACTTTATTAATGATTTTAAATTGATTAAATCCCTAATATGATGATTACATTGAAGTTATGAATGTGCATGTCCCCTTTAATGCTTGATTTATGCATGGGTAACCTATATTATGATTTAGATGTGAATTTTACTTATGACTTTACTTGAATTTCACAATATATTGTTGATTTGCATTTGAATCTCCATTACCCATGGCTTTCTCATATCATGCATAGCATATGCATTCATGTACATGAGATTTTATGAAAATTATGAAGTACATTAAGCCCAACTATGTCTATTGGTATTGGCTCTTTGAGCATATCGGGTGCTTGCACCATATTGTTTAATGAATGAGTTATCCTATGCATGACAAACATATTGAACTACAATTTGGCTTTTTAGCCCATGAATGAATGATTATGAGAAATATTTGGCTTTTAAGCCTAAATGTGCAATGAAATGAATTGAAATGACTTGCCTCTTTTGAAATCATGTATATATATATATATATAAGTATTCTCGTGGGCTGTTTGTCTTAGAACCGATAGATTGGGGGCGTCAGGACTATCCCAAGGATCTTCTCCTTTTTCTTGAACTATGTGCTAGCATAGAAATGGTAGTCATCACCGAAATGACCAGGTCGCAAGGGATGTCTATTCATTTAATGAAAATCCTTCTGAAATGACCGAGTCATAAGGAAGGTGGCCACCACATACGAAATGACTGGGTCGTAAGGTGTGATGTTGATTACCTTTGGCAAGTAATTTTCTTTAACTCGATGGAAGGTCAACATCGGGCAAATTCATGTAATAGCTTGCATGAGTTTTAGATGTCAATTAAGGTCTCATCCTCACTTATTGCATTTCATGCATCATGAATTTCATGACATATTGTTATATACTCTTCTTTGGATATATATTTCTTTCTATATTATGTGCCTTTGTCATCTAACATTGAATGCAAGTTTGATAAGTCATATGCATTGCATACCCACATACTTAGTACATTCAAACTTACTAACGCATTCTTTTTGCCTATATGATCTAACCATGTAAGGACCAGAGATTTCCTTCATCTACCCTTTGACGGCTAGATCTGATTTGAGATATTTGTTGTGGTGAGTCCTATCCTCCAAGGACAAGCCACCATTCCTCTACCTATGAAGTCTTGTTTATGTTATTTACTTTGAGAGTGATCCCGGGACATGTCTTGGCCCTCCTCCCATCTTATGTCTAGAGGCATTATTGGACATCTTGTAGACTCTTGTCGAATTTATATGTTATGTATTGTATTTGGAGTTTATGATTATGGTTATCTATTTGATATGGCTATATGGATTGATTATGGGAATTATGATAAGTATGTATGCCTTGAAGTGAAAATATGGAAGATCCTATGTCTCAAATTGCCCCCATAGAATGAGTCATACTTACCCTCCCCTTAGTCTTTATGTGCTACATGTCATGTAAATCATGTTAATCCCTTTCCCTATGATGTCCTCATAACGTGAGTCCTACTTTCCTGTCCCTTAGAACTATGTGTTTACGATTTGTATTCGTTTTCGAACCGATGATGTGAATATGGATACTTTGAGGCTTGTTTGGGTATCTGGCGTTCCCATTCGCTATGTCACTCCTAGACCATAGGTCTGGGTCGTGACATTTGGGTCTTGAGATCTCTGTAGTTCTTCTGAAAGAATTCCCTAATAACAACACTTTCAGGTGATGATGGAGAGAAGAGGATGTGAAGCTCTTTGAGGTTCCAAGAGAGATTTGATCTCCACACCATTGTTGCATAATCTTTCAGAGAAGATGATAAATTTCATCGAAAAGTTAATAATTTTTCAACTTAAAATTCAGATTCTTTTGGTCAAGCTCATCAGAGGACCCACCAGAGAAGTTCATTGGAAAAATCACAAGAAGAATAATGGCTTCTAATCTTCTTACAATTATCTATTTTGTCTTCAAATTTCTCTTTTTTCCTTCAATTTATGAATAATGAAAAATGAAAAAAAAAACAGATTTAAAAAGGAATAATATGTATGGTGAAAGAAGGAAGAACACACAAAGAGTACAAGTTACTACTGTTGCAGTAGGACAATATTAAGAAAAGAAAGGTTAAATAATAAAAATGGTATTATTTATGTGTCAAAACATGTGTATGACATTCTCTCACAGAAAAATTGAGATTGTCTTCGGAAGGGGGAAAATAATTCACTTATCAGTACTAAGAGTGTGTAATATGTCATTCCAATGATTAAAGGGTATACTCTAAGTTTCAGTACAATTTCAGGTGTGACTTTATATTTTTTTCCCTAAAAAGTAAAATATGTATTATCAAATCCCAATTAATATCATTAAGTGTGCATTTTTAATTTTTTTTTTAAAAAGAAAAAGGAAAAAAAAAAAACTTTAAAACATAATATGACATGAATATAAATAAAAAACTTAAAAATATAAATATTTTGGAATATTAACATAATTTGTAATTTAAGCTCTTAAATTGTATACTCTTACAACTTTTCCATTATCATTTAAAGAAAAAAAATCCCCCACGCCTAGAGCCTTAAAGAAAAGTTGCATTCTAAGTATACAATCAAACAATAAACCATGAAAACATTAGATACAACCGGATAACCATTAAAATAATAGCCACAATGATTATTATTGTAATTATAGCTACTGACTTGGATTAACCCCTAAACTTTAGCCAATTTTGTAAGTTGTCCCAAAAAAATTAGATAATGCCCATAAAGTTAGAATTCTTTATTTGAGAACCAATTATTTATTAGTCAAAATGATCAGTCGACCACTTTTATCTGAAGTGCATTTTAAAGTATTTTATCTAGATCCCGCTCAATCTCAATTCTTTAGAATTTAGTGTTTGCCTTCATACCTCTAGCTTAGTATTAAATCCATCACGTGTCATGTCATCACAACTATAACATACATCATGACACATCACCTTGAATTTTTCAGATCAATATATCCATCACCAAGAAAAATACAAATTGAATTAAAAGTTAATAGTTGGTACATTCCTGTCAAAATTGAGAAGTATCCAAAGTTTTCTTTTACTTTACTTATTCGAGTTCGTCTCTATCATACATGTACTTAATCGCCACTGTATGTCATATAAATACAGATAGTTGTAAATATGCATAGGACCTCTCCTGAACCTTTGTTGTATGCCTTTTGTAGGTCGATGAGCATTACGTATAAGTCCCCTTTTCTCTCCTTATACTATTCAACTATTCTCCTAACAAAATGGATGTCTTTTGTAGCTGAACGTCCTACTATGAATATAAACTCATTCATGAAAATCAATGTCTCTCCTCACCATTCTCATCTCTATCATCTTCCCTCAGACATTCATAGCATGACTTAACAATTAGTACCCATATAATTGTAGCAATTTTGAATATCACTCATATTCTCGTACAACAACATCATTTCTATTCTTTCGAAATTTTTGCAGTCTTAAAATTAACAATTAACATTAAAAAAATTCAATCAACCACTTCATATCTACCCTGCCGGTACTGTTTAAGAATTTCATTAGAATCTTGTCTGTCCCAGTAGCCCTTTTCGAATGCATTATTCAAATCATAACCTAAACCTCCTCAACCTTTATATATTATACCTACAATACCCCAAAATCTTGATGCTTCTCAACAAATTTCAGATCTCCTAATATAATGTCTTTATCCCTCTCTTCATCCAAGAGTTTATAGAAATATAACCTTTATCTTCATTTAATAAGTGCATCCTCCACTAGTACTTTATCATCCTTATCTTTTGTACACTTCATTTGGTCCAAATCTTTGACCCTTTCATCTCTCTTTTGGCTAGTCTGCACAACTTCTTTTCCAAACCTTTATCCTCCGATTCGATACACAAATATTTAAACGCTATTATTTGTACAATTGTAATCGCTAACATTTCCTCTTTCATCATCATCTTATATCTTTTCCTATTCTCACTTTTGTTTTTAGTCTAACTAAATATTGACATATGAATAATACTTAATAATAAAAATAAAATAGATACAAAATAATAAATTAGTCTTAATTTTTAAAATAAAAATAAATATAATACAATATGAGGTCGTTTGATGTGAGGTATAAGGTATAACTATTCCGGGATAAAAATATAGAATTATTTTATGCCATGTTTGGTGGGAGGTATTAGTTAGTCCTTGTATTATTTAACCCACAAATTTTGTATTAGTGTTGAGATAAGTTATTCCATATATATGATAAAATAATCTATTCTAAAATTAATTATCCAAAAACAACACGTTTCCAACCAAATTACCCCTAATAGACAAGTAGTAAAATAAAAAAGATAAATTTAGAAAGTAAAAAAGGAAAATGATAGTGGTGGGAGGCCCTCGTATGCCATATATAGTCGTTTCTGTTGGCCTCACTTACTGGGTGCTGCCTCTATAGCTTGATCGATAGTATAGAATAACAGCGACATTATTGGACACATTTTCAGAGTTGTGAGAAAATGAGCGGTTCAGTGAAGAAGATCGCCGATGTCACTTTCAAGGCCGGCAGGACTATTGATTGGGAAGGAATGGCCAAGCTTCTCGTCACCGATGAAGCTCGCAAGGAGTTCTCCAATCTCCGTCGAGCTTTCGATGATGTCAACTCCCAACTTCAGACCAAATTTAGCCAGGTTCCTCTTTCTCTCTATCTGTCTGCATTTTCTTTTTTAGGAATTATTATTATTTGGTTTGATAGATATTTTCTTTGTGTGGATCTAGATTTAGATTGTTAGTTTTGCTACTCTGTGGTTTTTGGATCTGTTATTTGGTGGATTACTAATTTGGTTGACTGAAGCATGAAGTGTTTCATAGTTGTGAAGTATGAATTTTTGTATGGCAATTAACAGTTGGGTTTTTTGTTGAAGGGTTGAATTGTTGTGCTGGAATTAGTTTTATTGGGGTTTGGGATATTTAACTAGCAAATTCTGGGCATAATTTTCAATATAATATAATCAACATGATTATTTTATGAGGAATGATCTCCGATAATATGATTTGAAGAATGTTGAAGGTTGTCATTTGTACTCTTGCATTTTTTGGATGAGTGATTACAGTGATGTATGGAGAAGGGAGAATGAAAATCTGTTGTCATAACTCACTAGTACATTTTTTCCATGAACATGTCAAGAGGCAAAAGAAAATAGATGGAATAGAATAAAAAAGGAAACTTGCTTCAGTCCGTTGATGGCTGACCAATTAGATGATAAAGAAAGGAGAAGATGGTAAGTCAGTACTAGGTAACTCTATGTAGTAAGGCTTAGATAAATGTGAAGAAATCACAGCATCTGTGGAGTTTGAACTTGTGACCTCATGGTTCTCAACCCACTTTTTTTATCACTTGGCCATATCCTAGGGTGCTATGTGCATCCTTTCTATTTGTCCCAGAGGGTTTATGCTATAGTTTTTTGGACAAATCCTTTGACTATCATATTTTTATGGGAAGACAGAAGAAACTGTTAACAGGTACTTGTTTTTCCCTTATTTCTACAAACAGCAGCAATAACAAGCTCAGTGTGGTCCCACATAATAGCAAGATGAACAATGCAAATGCAGTATTAAAAGTAGAAGAAATGGATATTACGTGAATACAAACTAAAAGTGATAAATAAAGAGAAGATGAGCATTGAGCAGAGGATTGGAGGAATGAAATCTGTAACTGAAAGAACTGTGGGAGCCTCTTCTCTTTTTTGGGTAAAGGAAGACATGTTGGATAATGTAGAAACTTTTGCTGGCATTTCTAAATTGTTAAACTAAAGAGAAATAGATAAGAGTTATTTGGATAGAAAATGCCATTTCCAGCATTCAAATCTTGGTTCTTGAGGAACCTGGTTTTAGAAAGATCACGTGAGAACTCCAGATTTCACTTGAAACTCATACTTTTCATCATAAATAATCAGGTTGCCCTCAATGACCTTAAACAAAAGCAATAGATATTCAACTGCTTCTTAACTGAAACAATGTTCTTTGGTTGAATTATTTTAGTAAATGCTATCATTGCTTGCCTGTACTTATGCGTGCTTCTTGTATTACCAAGTCTCAGATGCACATTGGCACATTTACTTATTGTTAAAGGAGAGAGTAACGAGTGGTTTTGTCATTTTACCCAATTCTGTAAATTTTTTTTATGACAAGTCCACAGCCGATACTCTTTGGGTGGACACAGGATAAAACCGCCGCTCCTATGCAATAGCTCGCAAACTGAACAGGAGAGGTAACCTGCACTAGGCAAGTCCGGTGCGACGAGCTCGACTCACAAGACAAACCCTTGCTTTCATTGGCAAAGGGTTTCAAACTTGAGACCTTCAACATGGAAGTCTTAAACCCAAACCACTGGGCTGCCCCAAAGGGTCAAGTTTTGCATTTTATAGCCATCAAAATTTTCACTATGAGAAACAGCTCAACTTTTAATTCATATCAGAAGAGATATCATATGAATTTAATGGTATTTACATTTGTGAAGTGACTTAAGTCTCTGTTCCCCTATTGAGTTTCTGGGACTGTTTTTAACCACATGGTACTTGTGAGTTCAAAACAACTAGAAAAATTCTCTGACCATGGATAAGACATGCAGTAGTGTAGTGTTACTGATTAATCTCTTGTTTTCTAAATATCTTCAGATAGATAGTTTTCTCTATTTGGATGATATATTTAGAGGCTCTAACACTAGTGTGTTCTTTGCTTCTATACCAAGCAGGAACCTGAACCTATCAACTGGGAGTATTACAGAAAAGGAATTGGTTCTCGCTTGGTAGACATGTACAAAGAGGCCTATGATAGTATGTGCAGCTTCAAATTATCTTTTCTGTTCGGAATATTTCTTTTTTACTTTATAAGCATGCTCTTGTAGTCCCTCTAATGTTATTTCTCTTGTAGTACCTTGAATTTCACTTCTCTTGTTTTTCAGAATTTGACTTCAAACTCTTGGCCATAAAACTAAAAAACTACTAAGCGGAGTAGACTTTCAAACTCCTGAATCACTGTGATGAACTTTGTAAACCTAGCTTGAGAAGACTATTTCAGGCCATAAAGTAAAGCTCGAGAAGACTTTCAAACCATAGAGTCACCTGAAATCGACAAACAAGGCTATTAGACTCTCTCTGAGCGACAAAATCATGTAATTGCTCCATATAGACTTCTTCCTCGAGATCATCATGGAGAAAAAATTATTAATGTCCAACTGATTAAAAGGCCAGTGGAGAATAACAAACCATAGATAGAAACAGACTGACAAATGCTATTTTAGCCACGGGAGGTCAAGTATCAGTGTAATCTAGCCCCAAATATCTGAGCATACACTTTTTTTGGCAAATGTAAATATTAATAGAGAGAAAACACTGCTGGAAAACTTAGATTTAACAAAAAAAAATACAATGGTCGCTGAAAAATGCTCAAAATTTGGAACAAAATATATGGATTGTCTCAAAATCAAGAGACTAGTCGATATTCGACAAGAAAGTCGTTGGAACACTATGCGAGAGAGAACCCTAGATCTAGCCGTGCAAAAAGTATCTGGGATTGGCAACACTGGTTAGGCTTTGGTCATCGGAGGTTGCTGGACCTTGAGGTGGTGTGGATTTAGCACAATATTGATGAGAATCGAAACTACGTAACTCAAATATAAGGTGTCACCGGATAGATGCATAGAACTACGCAAGTCATATATGAGAAAGTAATCTGGAAAGATGCATAATGCTACACAAATCAAATATGAGAAAGTAGTCACTGGAAAGATGCACGGTGCTATACAAATTAGATATGAGAAAGTAGTCATCGGGAAGATGGTATACTGCTGCGCATATCGAATATGAGAAAATAGTCACCGGACGGATGGCACGGTATTACACAAATCGGATATGAAAAAAGTAGTTACTAAGAAGATGGCACGGTGTTGTGCAAATTAGATACAAGAAATTAGTCACCGAAAAGATGGCACGGTGCTACACTAATCAGATATGAGAAAGTAGTTAACAAAAAGATGCAGGATGCCACTTTCTTTGTCCCAGATGCTTATCAAATCAATTCTTCTCAACCTAATGATTTGCATGCATATAGTATTGCCCCAGCATTTACTAACATAATCATTGGCCAAATTGGTGGCTATACAAATTATAACCGCCTACTGGATGTGAATTTTTTTTTCTTAAAATTCTATCAAGATCGTGGAGGCTCTCTGATACTATGTGAGAAATATTAGAGAAAGATATTATTGAATCATGCATCTATATTATTACATTGAGGCACTATTTATAGAGACTACATTAGACTCTTTTTCCAACTAGGACACTATTACAATCCTTTTCAAAGTAGGATTCTATATACTACTCCTGTTCCTATTCTAAGTGGGATTGTATATACTACTCTTGTTCCTATTTCTATTCTAATGGCAGGGATAATAGAAAATTCTGGTTTTATTAGTGCAGGACTTGGTCATCAGTGGAGTTGCTATACTTTACGAGCTTGAGCTGAGCATAATTAAGAACTGAAAAAATGTATAAAATGGCTCCGATGCCCCAAAAAGTCTGTCGGTGTTAATAATGCTGGTCTCCTTGTTGATGAAAAGTTCCTTCACAAGATAACCATGCTACCTTTTTCACTCTAGAAAACTGATTCTCAGATTCTTTGAGAATGGATAAAGTTACAGCTTGCAAACCAATGTAGCAGCATAACCTTCAGTCAATCTGATATTCTGGAATGGAAAATTCTTATTTGGATCTACTTTCAGAGAGAAATTCTTTCATTATTTCTGGCGTTCGACCAGTTTCAGGGATTTTTTAGCTGGAAGAAAGCATTCATTTATTTGTATGTAGAGTAAGTCCATGCGCCGACTCATTTAAGTGCCTTAAATTTGTGTCCCTAGTCTGGATTGGAAGCAGAGAACAGTCGATTTCAATTTGCATTCTCCTGCCTTTTGATCAAAATTCTTGCTAGATCTTTTCTGTTTATCCTGTGCTTGATTACTAACACCTTACTATGGATTGACAAAGTTTCTTGTTAACTTGTAGCAACAATAGATGTCAATTCTGGATATCTGAAATAATACTCATATCTTACATTACTTTCTTCACTTACCTCAGCTTATTATAATTTTAAAGGCAAATATCGATTTAGAATTCGCTGAGTGCAACTTCTAAACATTTTTCAGCACGGTCCTCTATTACTCTCAATTTGTTGAGTCCCTCCAAATTTTCACTGAACAACTAAAAAGATTCCAACAGTTGCACCAAGTTTGAATAAAACTGCTCGTCTCATAGTTCACATAAATTTCATTTTGAATTCCTTATTTAGCTATACATGGCTCTGCCATCATTGGAGTAACGGAGCTAGCTCCCACCCTGTATATATTTCACACTCCAACAACATTTGTTGGGTTTTTGTTACTGTTTTAACCGTCTTATGTAGATTCTTAACGATGATTTTTTCAGGCATTGAGATCCCCCAGTTTGTGGATACAGTGACTCCTCATTATAAACCCAAATTTGATGCCTTGGTAAGCGGAAAAATTATAACCACCATCCTTACCTTTCTTTGCATGAGTTTTCTTTCGTCTAACTACTTGTTATTGCCATTGTCATACCTAAAAATAATTCGTTGAAAATTGATATAGGGAATTCTCAATTGTTCAATCCTACAAAATCTCTTTGTGTTTTAGTTTTGTTGCCACAGAAAGGAATCCACCTTTTGGCATTCATATAGGTAAAAAGTACAACAAAAACAACATACCCAGTTGAATCCCACAAGTGGGGTCTGGAAAGTGTAGAACGTACGCAGACCTTACCACTACCTCTATGAGGTAATGGTAAAAAGTATCGGAGCGAAATGAAAATAATAAAAAAACATACATGTATGTACATATTTAACTAGAATCATTTTATCAAAATTTAGTGGACGTTTGGCCATGTTTCATTGTGAAATTTGAAATAGTTTTTGGTTTCAAAGTGAAAAATGATATTAATAGCTGTGTTTGGCCAGGAATACAAGTTGAGGTAGTTTTTTACTTTTTGCGAGTAATTTGGAGTGAAACAAGTGAGAACACTTTTTTGTTGTCGGAATTATGTGGCCAAATGTGTTTATTTTTCCCCAACAGAAATAAAGTTCAGATACTCTCTTTTGTTGTCGGTCGAATTGTTAGAATACCAGTTTACAATATGCATCTGCGTGAAGCCAAATTGATGTCAATGGTGATTAGATGAAAATGCCAAATCATTGACCTCTTTAAATTAACCCAAGAATGGCATGGTTAGGTTTGCATTTTTTTGGATCATCTTTTTAATTATTACAATAAATTGTAGTTGGTGGAGCTGAAAGAAGCCGAGCAGAAATCTTTGAAGGAATCTGAAAGATTAGAAAAAGAAGTTGCAGACGTGCAGGAGTTGAAGGTGATGCTAGGCGACCCTTCATTCCACCTTATGTGTCCATGTATTCATTTCAGTTACCCATTCATCTACCTTAATGTAATTTTGGATTTCTATGGCTTTGTTTTGAAGAACAGAAAAAACTTAGTACCATGACAGCTGACGAATACTTTGAGAAGCATCCTGAGCTGAAGAAGAAGTTTGACGATGAAATTCGAAATGATTATTGGGGCTACTAGTTGGGTTCACAGTCACATACCAGTTTTTGGGTCAACATAGGATGGTCTGAGTTTATCCCTGGTTAGGATTTAGAAATAAAAGAAAAAAGAAGCACCACATCACACGTGTTTCAAATGTTAACTACGGCGAATCTCATGACTTGGACATCCTAATGTGGCCTTGCGTTTGGAGGCAAAAGTTTCAGTGGAAAAGTCTATCAAAATCCCATCAATTGAAGCAATCTTAAAATTCTCTTTTTGCAATTTGACTAGGCTTTTTGGACGTTCAATGATTAGACCATTTAAAGATGCTACCTTTTCTATAACAAAATTAGACCATTTTTGATCAATTGATTCTGTGTCAACTTTCATCATTTATCAGCTGATGTATAAAAGTTGCTGATGTGTATATTATTATCTTTACTGGTGACTGATAGTGGTGGAAATACTCAAAGCATTCATGTGTAAGCAGGAGATTGAATAAGTTGAGTCACTTGAAGAAGAAACACTACTAATTCACTTGAATGTATCTCTCTCTACAGAAGGGCAAAGGCCCTGTATATACAGATCAATGATCTCTGATTCAACATCGGATCAAACATGACTGTATATATACTAGTTGAATGAAAACTTCTGCTTTAGGTGATGCACACCCAAATTCTGCTACCTTAGCAAGTCTTTTGATTACTCCAGATCTTCCCAAAAACCTGTGGGGATTGATTAACATCCTCACCAGTGCAGGAGACTTGGCTAACAGAAGCTTGATAAGTTGCATCTCCTGCGTACTGCCATTAGCTTCCATTAGCTTGACTTCCCTTAGGTGTTGGAACATCCCATCCGGAAAAGCTTCCACTTCAAGACATTCTAGAGCCGGCATATCCTTCTTAAATTTGTGCTCCATCTAAGAAAGTCATATCAAAACTCAACTATGTAAGCTTATTGATGATTTCAGTAGGGGAAAAAAAAGAAGGCGGCCATCACCCATAAAAAAAGAGAAACAAAAGAGAACCTGAATTTCCAGATATCGTAAAAATGGGAAGCTTCTTATCGATCAAAGAGCACACAAAATCTCATCCCTCTCAAGATAAATACACATGGAACGATGTTTGACCCACATCAAATCAAAGGGAAGCTTTGTTGGTATTTCTTGGCCTATTGTAACTACCTAAGGAAGAACAAGCCAAAAATCAGGATGACTGCAAGGCCAAATAATGTAGCAGAATGAGTTATAAAGCAACATTTACCCCATAATCCAAGTGAAGACGCTCAAGATCAGAACAAGACTCAAAAAATTTTGATGTTAAAAAATGTGCAACATCAAACGCTTTCCAGTCCTTACGATAATGCCTGAGAGAAAGTTTTTCCAAAGGAGGAACACATTTTAAGCAGATTGTTGCCATATCACCCGTGAAGTCACAAGATCTCAGTATGGGAGCATTAATTTCAATGATGTCGCTTAACTTATCTGAGATCTTTAGCACCAACTGCTCAAGCAACAAGCAATTAGAAATTAAACTTTCAAGCAACTTGGAAGAAATCGTAACATCATGTAGTTCTAGGCTAATCAACCTATCAAACCCTTTGAAGGCTGGTGGAGGAAGTAGTAAACAGTTTTGGAGAAACAGATGCCTCAAATTTAAGCATGTGAAAAATGAAGGCGGCAGTTTGGATTGTCTAGGAAGTCTAAGAACAAGATGCTGAATGCTTTTTTCGGAGAGGAAAGACAATAAGTTGTCAATATGAGGACATCTTCCCCAATACTGAATGCAAAGAACAAACTTTGTAACTGGTCCGAGATAACGGCTGATAATGCTGTGGATAGTTGTTGTAAAGTTACTCTTAAGGTCCTTAGTAGCTCTCCAACCTGTTGTGCAGCCTATATCCTTTTTAGGTTCCCAAAAGTCAGAATCAAGCGTCAACTGTGGAAGTCTACACCACTTTTTTCTCCATTCCTTGGACAAAATGTTTGTGCGCACAGCATCTCGAAAAGGCAGACGCATAAGAATCTCATCAATTACATGATCAGGAAGTTTGCTGAGTACATTGGGCCAAGAAAGCTCTGGATCCATCATAGAGCAAGATTTATTTGCCTGGAAAACATAAACAAGGATGGAAAAGACAAAAGAAATATTGTAATTACATTGCCAAATTATTGTAATAAAATCAGTCATCTGATCCGACAATCCACGAACATAAACAAGAAGAAAAATAAGTTTTAATCCCCAAACAACAATAACACACCTAGTGGAATTCCACAAGTGGGGTCTGAAGATGGTAGAATGTATGCAAACCTTCAACTAACTCACAGAGACAGAGGTAGAGAGGCTGTTTCGTAGGAACCCTCGTCTCAAAAACCCATAAAACTAAATGTATTTCTTCACAAGTATAAACTGAATGTCCCCAAAATTTTCGTAATTATAAAATTGCTTGACAAGTATAAACTGAATGTATTTCAACACCAAAATGAAATTTCACCATTGTCAAATTATGAAGGTGCAACTGTAATGTAACTAAAATCAGTCACTTAATTCAAGAAAATACAAGATTCTTACAAAAATAAGCTTTAATCACAACACTCAAAATTGGTTGACAACTATAAAGTAAATGTACTTCAACATCAAAATGAAATTTGTCTGTAACACATAAACAAGGATGGAAAAAAATGAAGAATCTCCAAAATGAAATGAATGCAATTCAACACCCAAAATATAAAATGAATGCAATTCAACACCAAAATGAATAAACCTAAAATTTCTTGACTGAATGTATTTCAACACCAAACAGAACACTCAAAATGAAATTTCTCCAATTAAATTAGCGAGCCCCAAGTGTAATCCAAGAATTGATGAAGAAAACCCAGGAACTAGTGAGATTTTCACAAAAAGAAGCTTCAATCAGAAAACCCAAAATTGGCTCAACTATTATTATGCTTACTTTTCAGAGGAAATTAGCTTCTTCTTCTTTGTTTGTTTCTTGATTGCAAGTCTTAGCCAACAGGAATTACTTTTTTGTTTTTGAGTTATGCAAGAAGAATAATTAATTTGCTTTCAATTTATACTCTTTGTCGATTTGTTTTTCCATATTTTTTCTTTTTAGTTCATTTTTTTAAATATTTTTTTTCATTGTTATTGACTAACTCTTTACATTTTAACTTTTCACTTGACAATAAATCAAATAATTTTAAATATAAAAAATATTTTATAACATATTATCAACATGCGCCTCTAATCAAATAATTATTCTAACTTTAGGACAAAAATCCCCAAATTATATTTTCTTAACTTGAGGATAAAAATCTCTTAATTTAATTATTCGTACACGATAAGTTCAAAAAACAAGATATCAGATCCTCCATAAAAAGTTACAAGGATGATCATGGAGTTTCCATTTAGAGAAAAGAAGAAAAGAAGATGTGAGGAAGATTATGCGATAGATGTGAAAGGAAAGAATAAGCAAGTCAGATCTAAAATGGATGCAGCAATAAAATTTTACTCTTGGCTAAGTGATGACAAATCGATGGATCAGTGTGAGGCTGAAGATTACTACTTTCTTGGCTAAGTGATGATAAATCGATAAATTGGTGTGAGGTTGAAGATAGCTACAAAGAAGTAGCAGTAGAAGAAGCACCGACCAGAAGCATTTGGACATGATTGGTGAGACTAAAAGACGGTGTGAAATGAAGAGTCTAGAAGAGTCTTTCAAGATATTTTCTTAATACTAATGGGCGGGGTATTGTGGTAATTGTGGGCTAATTTTCATTTTACAACTGTAGTAGTAGATTTCTTGGACAAATTGTTATTTTATTTGTTCTTTTTGAATAAAAAGAGCTTTTGAGCTCAAAATTTAAAAATAATAGTTTTTAAACACGTGCAACGCACGTGTATTCCATACTATAAATTCCATGCTAATTAGTATAATTATTTTTAAAATATTGTAATAACATTGTGATGAAATACATTGAATTTGAAGAAAATAAATACAAGCTCATATCCATGAATGATGAGTTTATTCAATTGTTATTATTATCATTGCAAATCACATCATATAAAAATATAGCTATCAATTAAATTTCAAAAGTAATATTTCTAACTACTTTACACATGCAATTTTTATAATACACATCAAGTATTCCGCTTAATTTTTAAATATTATAAGAAGATTGTGATGAATTACATCGAATTATAAGAGAATAAATACAAGCTCATATCAATGAATGATGAGCCTATTCAACTGTTATTATTATCATTGGAAGACACATCATATAGAAATATTGTTATCAACTAAATTTTAAAAGGAATATTTCTTTGAGCTACATGGTTTTGCTTTGAACGATAATGTAATGAACTGGATATTGTACAACATCATTGATAATTGAGAATTTCATTTTTGGATAAAATTTGGACCAAGTGTCGTCTCAAGGAAGACTACATGGCCACTGTGAAGTCACACGTACCGTGTGGCCTCCAGTGGCACGACACTTGGCCTTAATTTTGCGTTTGTGACCATGGTGTGGAGTTTTGGGCTAAGGCACATCACACTTGGACCCCGCATGAGCCATGTGACACTTCACAGACCGTGTGGAGGGCCGCGTGATGACCTTGAGTTTGAAACGCCAACATTTGGGATAAGTAGTGGGGCACGGCTCTTCACATGGACCGTGTGAAGGCACACTGGCTGTGTGGCCAGCCGTATGGCCTCCTAAAGTGGAAAATTTCTAAGTGCAGCTCTCTTTCCATAAAAACTCTCTCCAACTATAGGCATACGGGTAGTCACACAGACCGTGTGACCCCACACGACCCATGGAGCCCTTCCGTGTGGCTCACTTTTGGCTCAAAAATGTTCTAAGTGTGGGAACGTTTGTGTAGAGTTGAATTTTGGCTAACTAATGGGGTACGGGCACTCCACACGAATTGTGGAGTGCCACACGGCAGTATATCGTCCAGTGGGGTGCCTACGATATTTTTTTCCCTCCGTTTCATTAATGGCATTTTCGTAAATTCTAATTATCTTAATGATTTTTTGGGACATCCAATACTATCTTAAGACTTTCTTATGATCTAAAACCCTATTCAAATTATTCAAATTCATTCTATCATTCTAAAACTCACTCAAAAACTCCTCTCAAGAATACTTATGAAAATTCAAGCTTGGGGTTCAAGGCTAACACAATTCTTCTTCAAATTTCTCTTGAGATTTCTTCATTGGGTCTAGGTATGTGGGTTTGATCTTTGGTTCCTTTCACCCAAAGAGATCCAAAACTTTTCAAGCACTTTTCATGAATTTTACTCACTTTAAAGTAGAGCTCTTAATTGTCTTACCCATTAAATTCAATTAATGCATGAGTTATACTTATATGATGATTTTAAGTTGATTTAAACTATAATATGATGAATTACATTGGGTTTATGAAATTATGAATATGCACATCCCTTTTCAACACTTGTTTATGCATGGGTGATTATGTTATGATTTAAAATGTGGATTTAATTATGTTTTCATTTGAATTTCATATTATATTATTGATTTTAGATTGAATCTTAACTACCCATGCTTTCTTCACACCATTCATGGCATTTGTATTAATGACATTGGATTATTATGGGAATTATGAAGTGGGATAAGCCCAATTATTTTCTATATTATTATTTTGATAAGATATTGGTTATGACAAGGATGTGATCACATACACGACTATGATTATGGCTTATTAGGCATTTTTGGTGCATGCACCATCTTGAATATGTGAATGAGCTATTCTTATGCATGAGTATTATGACTATGAATTATAATGTTGGCATTTGAACCTAGGTATGAATTATTATGAATGGTATTTGTCCTTTAAGCCTAAGAATGCATCGAAATGGTTTTGGAAATGACTATTAACTCTTTTGAAAGCATGTATGTATATACGTATGAGTATTCTTGTGGGATGATGACCTAGCATCGATAGATTGGGGGCATTAGGGCTATCCCTAAGGTCCCTCTCCCTCTCCTTAAACTATGCGCCTAATATAGGGTCCTTTCCGAAATGGGGTTGCCCGTAAGGAAAGATGCCTCCGAAATGGGGTTTCCATAAGGAGAAGAAATGGTATGATACGATATATTATATGTAAAAATCCTATCTGAAATGGGGTTGCCCGTAAGAAAGGTTGCTTCATACTAAATGGGGTTGCCCATAAGGTGAAGTATGGTTTACCTTTGGCAAGTAGACCACCTCTTTACCGATGAGGGGACTTCATCGGGATTCCAAGTAATAGCTCACTTGGTCTTACTTATGTCGGTTGAGGTCATATCCCCACTATATATGAGCATCATTTGCACTTCATGCATCATGAACTTCATGGCATTTTGTTATATTACATTCGTTGGTGTATATCTCTTTATATATTATGTGACCTTGTCATCTAGCATTGAAGTGTAGGTTTAGTAAGTTACATGCATTGCATCCCGCATACTTAGTACATTCAGATATACTAACTCATACTCTTACCTATATAATCTCACCATGTAGGGACCGAGGACTTTGACCATCCACCGTACGATGCTTAGCTCGGATTCAAGTTTGCTTGTAGTGGTGAGTACAATCTTCCAAGGATGATCCACCATCCTTCTACCTGTGTTGTCTTTTATCTCTTATATTTTCTTTGAGGGTGAGCCCGGGATATGTCTTGGCTCCCGACCTATCTTATGTTAGAGGCACTATCCATGTAAAATTCCTTTACGTTATATGCTAAGTGTTATGTTGGGAATTATGTTACGGTTTGGTTATCTCTGAAATAATGTTACGAGTTTGGTTATAAGTTGTATGACTTGACTCAAGACATGATGTGAAATATCCTAACTCCTGAATTGCCCCCATAGTGTGCGTCACACTTACCCGCTTCTTAGTCATTATGTGCTACGTGTTATATAAATTATTGCTAATCCCTTTCCCTAAGATATCACAATAACATGAGTCCTACTTTCCCTTCCCTTAGAACTATGTGTTTACCTTTGAATGCTCTTTCGAACCGATGATATGAATTTGGATACTTTGAAGCTTGTTTGGGGACTTCTGGATTCGCATTCGCTATGTCACTCCTAGACCCTTGGTCCAGGTCATGACAAAGATGATACCAAAGTACTAGGTGTATAAATAATCCTCGGAGTCCAACATGCCGCGTCAAGTAGAGTCCTATTCATGGTTGTAAAGTGCACCATGCCTATGAGTGGGAGGCTATGGCAACATCTAGGAATTGTCTCACTTCTTCATGTCTTATGTTGTGCTACAAATAGTATGTTTAGTTTCTTGATCTTGATGGTATCGTTACTCCATTTCAGAAGATGACTCGTGGAAGACCTCATCTACCAAGACCGGCTCCGGCTAATGAGGGTCAAGCACCTCAAGGGCCTAGAGATGAGCCTATCTCAAATGGTGAATTTCATATGACCTTTTCTATGCTTGCCCAGGCGGTACTACTTATACTAGGCAGTACAATCTTCCTCGGGATCCCATTACGACTTCTAGAGTAAGGGATTCCACCCAGATGAATCCTCCGGTGTTCTTTGGGTTTAAGGTTGATGAGGATACTCAGAAGTTCATTGATGAGATCACCAAGGTATTGAATGTTATGAGTGTCACTTTTGAGGAGAGAGCTGAGCTAGCTGTCAATCGGTTGAAGGATGTAGCACAGGTGTGGTATACTCAGTGGTCTATGGAGAGAGTTTGTGGTGATACAGTTAATTGGGAGGAGTTCAAGCTTGCTTTTCTGGATCGTTTCTTCCCATTGAGCTTAGAGAAGCCAAGATGACTGAATATATCAACCTCAAGCAAGGGAATATGAGTGTGAGGGATTATGCCCTCAAGTTCACCAAGCTCTCCAAGTATGCTCAGACACTTGTGGTTGACTCTCGTGCAAGGATGCACAAGTTCATTTCCAGTATCTCTGACTTGCTTGTGAAAGAATGTCGCATCGCCGTACTCATACGAAATATAGATATTTCTAGACTAATGGTGTATGCCGAATAGATTGAAGGGGAGAAACTCAAAGAGAGGAGGGTACATGATCCTAAGAGGGGCCAATTTGATGGTGGGTTCTACGACTCTTGGGGTGGTGATTTTGGTCGCTTCCAACAAGGCCAAGGTTCGGGTGCTTAGAGTACCTCCTCCTAGGGCATCGGCTGGTGGTGGACAGGAGTATCCTCCGTGTGATAAGTGTGGGAAGATCCATACAGGTATATGTTGGAAGAATTTAGACACTTGCTTCGAGTGTGATGATAAGAATATAGGTCCCTGATTGTCCCAGGAATCCTCAGAAGGGTCAAGGTCAAGTGGCTCGAGGTGGGCAAGGCCAACAAAGAGCTCTACAAGGTGTTGCCCCGAGGAACAATAGGTTCTATGCTCTTCATGCACAACAGGAGGTTGAGGAGGCTCTGGATATTGTGACTGGTATGTTAAAAGTCTTTGATTTTGATGCTTATACTTTGCTTGACCTGGGTGCAAACTTGTCTTTTATGACTTCTCTATTGTCTATTAAGTTTGGTTTGAGTCTGAAAATTTTGAGGGATCCTTTCTCAGTTTATACTCCCGTGGGTGAATCTGTTGTTGCACATATGGTCTATCATAGTTGTCCTGTTTCGGTGTTGCATAAGGTTTTCCCGTGTGATCTTGTGGAACTTGAAATGTTTGCTTTTGATGTGATTCTTGGGATAGATTGGTTG
>JAABOM020000096.1:86084-110638 GCA_011800125.2 Solanum clarkiae
ATACAGTTAGCTTTCCCAATTCTCTTTCTCTCTCAGCCCTAACCACCTTTCCACACAGATCGTGTGGAATTCTTCATCCCGAGATTGGGGTTTTTGTGATTTTATTTTTGTTGAAAAAATAAAGCTTGGAAGGTGAAATTGATTTTGATAATTTTTTTTATTAGTGTTTTTAAATTTTGATGCTAGAAGGATCGACCTACTAAAGTCAGTTTTATCAAGAAAAAAAAGAACTAATATAAAAAGTTAACCTAAATGACCATTTGAAAAATCTTAATAACTAGTTGATTGACTACATGAAGTCTTATTTTGTTGGTGAGGATTCAATTTTCTATATTGTAATAACCCTCCCAATTTCTCCTTCCCCAACCCCCAATTTTATTTTTTTTTTAAAAAAAAATGACCATTTTAGATTAATTTAAAAAATAAAACATGTAGATAAACTTTGTTTAACATGTTGTTATTGTCTTTTTTTCCTGAACAATTTCTTCAGATTATAAGTTAACTAATGTAATGCAAATTTGATTTATTAGTCACATGTACATCAAAGTTGATGACTTGGTGAAACAAAAATCAGCGGTGGAGAGACCCCACAGTGCAGTCCAGTATTACTCATTCTGGGGGCGGATCTGGCACAAATGGTTTAAATAAGCACTCCTTTCGTTCTTTTTTATTTATTACTATTTCATTTTTGTGGTTAAATTATATAAATTTTTATTAATATTTTAAAATATATTTTTTATCATATTAATATAAGAAGGATTGTAATTTATATCATTTTTTGTATAATTTTCAATCATCTAAATTTTGAATTTCAAATATTAAATTTAACTACTTCAATTTAACTTTGAAATTTAGTCAAGTTAACTCAAAAAATAAAACAGTTTAAATAAAAGTGAACAGAGGAAGTATTATTTTAAAAGAATCTTTAAATGTATAAGAATATACTCTCTCTGTCCCATATTAAATATTTGTTTGATATTATATGGACACTTACTAAATTAGGATAAAATTAATTATTTTTTTCTCATTTTATCCCACCATTAATATAATATTTGAAAATTTCAAGAGGCTGAGTAATTAATTTCATATTTAAAGAGTAAACTATTCTTATATTTTATGTATATTTTTTTCTAACTTAGTTTAATGTACCTTGATATAAATAAAGAATAAAATGATAAAGTTTACTAGTGTATCAATAATTTTTTAATCACCGTGTAAAATGAAAAGTGTCCATATAATATGAGATGGAGGTAATATAGCTCAAAATCTAGTTTATTGGTCCAATTGGCATACATTAATTTGAAAATGTCATACAAAAATTTATTGTAGAATTATTTATTTATTTTTTTTGAAAAATTTGATTTAGGTGACTTTTGCATTGAAATTAAAAATGTGTTTGATCGTAAATTTTAAAATATATTTTCACTTTTTATTTTGAAAGACATGATATATAAGTTCTAAGAACTATCAAGAATATCCAAACATATTTGCAAATTCTGAATCATGCAAAACCTTTGTTGATCATGTCCATTATCATTATAACAAATCATAATTCCCAAACACAAGTAAGTTTGACACAAACTTATTCCTTTTTATAATAAATTAGATAATATAATAAAATTTGTTAATAACACAATCACTAGCTACTACAATTAGTTACAAAAACCCACCGGTGCAAACGAAAAATGACGATAGCAGCAACAAAAGTTTGAGGGAATTTTTTATTTTTTTTATATATATAAAATTCAAAAGTTTGGAGTAAAGTTTAAAATAGGTCAATAATTATTTTTTGAGCCAAAAAAAAGTTTGAAATAGTTTCTAAAATTTAATACTATCTTCATCTCATTTATGTGACATTATTTGACTTGACATAATGTTTAAGAAAAAAAAGAGGACTTTTAAAATTTTTAGATATTTGTGTGGTTGAGAATCATTTCATTATGAGTAAAACGAAAATTTTAAAGGTAAATTGTTTTCAATTTAAGTAATGTGACATCCTTTTTGGAATATATATAACAAAGAAAAGTGTGGCACATGAAATGAGACAGAGAGAATATGTATTTTGATTTCCAAAATCTCCCAATAAATTAGATAAATTTTATAACTATCCTTATTTTTTTAATGGAAAAAATATTTCTAAAATTTATGATCAAAGAGAGAGTTTTTAAGATTATGAAAGGTACCTCTCCACTGACTCACACTCACTCAATTAGGAGAGAACAAAAAAAAAAGGTGGCCAAATACTTCCAAATGAAAATAATACCCAACAATGGATATATGAGACAAATTTAGATGGGTTAAGAGTGTCAATAAATATTCCTTTCACCAATAGGAAATTTCTCCAAATTGCTTGCATTTCACAGCCAAGAGAGTAGCTAGTTATAAGTGATCAAAACATGGCCAAGCAAGAGGTAGATGTTCAAGAAAATGTGGAGAAAGAGGAAGATGAGACAATTGAAGTCAAAAAAAGGAAGCTTGGAGGAATGAAAACAATGCCCTTTATACTAGGTAATGTGGACTCTCTCACTTTCATCTTCTTGAAAATGTGGAGGGAAGGTGAAAATTTGGGCGACTTTATACGTACTTGTCTTAGACCTCTAAATTTGGGAGATTTTATTTTTTAGGTATGATACTATTATTATAAGTATTTTTTGAAGATAAATTTAAAGTTGTATAGTCCGATTTAACTTTTAGTTTCATATACAAAATTTTTTTCAAGTAAACTTTAAGCTCCATATAGAGTTGATCAGATAAACAAATTTAAAAAGCGAGAATACTATTTATAGAAAAAAAAGTTGCATCTCAAAATAATTCGTATGAAATATATTAATAATTTTATATCTTAATAAATTCAAAATAATATATTTTCAGTAAGCTTTTCAATTTTATTTTTAGCTCTTTGACACTTCTATTTAGATAGCTAGCTACTTTGTTGCACATGTGATTGTGCTTCCTGAGATGAATAAAGTTTTTGAGAATGTGTTTGATATTTTCCTAGAAAATGTTTCACCGAAAAATAAGTAGATGTTATAATTTATTTTATTATATTTGATAAATTAATAAAACGTTCATTTATTTTAAATAGGAAGGAATACAATAACCAAGGTAGTGTCTCTTTTTCTGTTTCTTTTCCCTTATTATCCATTGGGATTGGGTATAAGGATAAAATAGAAGAAGAGGGGGATGGAAAAGTTACTTATTTAAAAAAGGGAAAACATTTATAATTGTTCTTATCTTATATATTATATATTTGCTATTTTTTCAATGAAAAAGAATTGCAGAAATATAAGGCCGCTCACACGAAAAAAGTTACTAAATAATTTGATTCCAGATTGCGTCTATATAACATTTAATACGTCAAATAATCTTATAGAGTGACTCCAAAATCAACTTGACTTTAAGTTTGTTTGGATGGACTTATCGTAAATCATAATTCTAACTTATAATTTTTATTTGAATAGATTTATTTTTACATACTTTTAATTTATAAACACTTTTATCTTAGGCTTAAAAAGTAAAAAAAACATCAAAAATCATAAGTAGATAGTCTATCTACTTTTGACTTTTAATTTACTTAAACAAAACTTATCCAAAAACTTCCTTATTTTTATTTTTTTAGCTTAAAAATAAGTGATTAAATCACTTTTTGTTTTATCGCTATTTTGACTTTTTTTTTTTAAAACAAGTGAATCCAAACAAGCATTATTTTAAAGCATAAGTAGATTGATATTAAAACTCCAGATATGGTGATATAGTGTACTACCATTGAAATCAATGAATAATTAACAATTCTTATTGTTGTTAAACAGCAAATGAAGTGTGTGACAGATTTGTGGGTGCTGGATTTCACAGCAACTTGATAACATACCTAACACAAGTGCTAAATGTGCCTCTAATAAAGGCATCCAACACCTTAGCCAACTTTAGTGGCGTTTCAAATTTCACTCCACTTATTGGTGCTCTTGTTGCTGACTCATTTGCTGGACGATTTTGGACTATTATTGTTGCCTCCATTGTTTATGAGATGGTATCACTCTCTTTTCACTCTCTCAAATGGTAACCATTATAATAGAGTATAAATATTCATATTACTTGTCGATTCATATATTTTTTTATCGGTATTAAATATGAATATATTCATTTTTAGCAACTCACATCTGATTTGAGACGTCCTGTTTTCACTTGTAGATACATGGATATAAATATACCTTTATGCTCTTTTAGTCAGTGCCGACTCAATAGTACTAAAAGAAAAAGGCATGAACCCTCATTTTTTTAAACAAAAAAAGGGATCAAATTTGCCCTTGAACTATACGAAATAGATCATTTATATCCTTTACATTTTGGGATAAAAAAATACCCCCATTGTTATGTGGCAAGCCACGTGACATTCATTCAGCCACCTAAGCTTGTCAACTAGGATACTCACTAAATTTTAATTCAATTTTACAATTTAAATCCTAACCCATTTTATAAACCCAACCTATTAAAATCAATGAAACCATCTCAGTGCTCATTAAATAATCAAATGCTTCTCCTAATTCCTACATATGATTATTACTCCCTCTGATCTCTTTTATATGTTATCTTTTGTGATGATACTTGCATTAAGGAAAAAATAATTTTATTATTTTACCCTTATTTAATGTCCATTAATCGTTTTTTTAGTTTTTGTAGTTAGTCATATGCTCCCTCTGTTTAAAGGACATTATTTATTTCTCATACAAAACTCAACCATAGAAACTTAATTAATGAAGGGCATAATTGAAAAAAATTTCCAACACAACCCTTGTAAAGTGAACAATTCACTTATTTTGAAACATATAAAATTCCCTAACAATTAACTTAATATGAAACAGAGGGAGTACATGTTTTCAAAACTCATTAACTATCAAGGGTAAATATCGAAAAATCGAAAAATCGAACAAAACCAAACTAATTTGGTTTTTCAGTTCATTGTCGGGATGGGAGGGGCGCAAAATCTTTTTTTTTTTAATTTTTTATTGGGGTGGACATAAATATCGAAAAATCAAAAAATCGAACCAAATCGAACCAAATCAAACAAATTTGATTTTCGTT
This sequence comes from Solanum clarkiae, assembly GCA_011800125.2. Lineage (NCBI taxonomy): Eukaryota > Viridiplantae > Streptophyta > Magnoliopsida > Solanales > Solanaceae > Solanum > Solanum clarkiae. Next base: position 91,164 of record JAABOM020000096.1, read on the forward strand.
CACTGTAGGTGTTCTTTTTTCAAAAGTTCAGTTCTTCGATTTGGTGTAGGGGTCTCAAAACTTTGGTATACCGAAAAATCGAACTTCTATTAAAAAAAATATATATATTTTTAAAAATTATTTGGGAGTAGGGTTGGGGTGATTGAGATTGAACATTAACAATCTAACTTTGATTTAATCTTTTTTGGCTTCAAGAGAATAAAGTGGGTTGAAACTATTCTTATCCAAACTATATTTGACCAAATCCATATTTACCCATATTTTATATGGATGGATTGTGATCTAATCCATATTAGTTTAATCCATATTCAATCCATCTAAAACCAATCCAATCCACCTATTTGCTATGAACTTCGTCGTATATCATCCTAAATTGGTCGTAGCTAACAAAATTTTGGATAATCCGTAGCTAAATAGTATTAGCTATAAATTTTGCTATTTACTTGCAAAATTTGTCATCTAGAGCTAAGTTGCTCGCACTCTTCAAAATTGTCGCACCCATGTCGGATCCTTGAAAAATACACTATGTTGGAGGATCCCACACGCACCCATGAATATTTTAAAGAGTCCGAGCAACATAGATCCTAGAGTCCTAATTTTTTTAGTAGTGATGGAAATTTTACTATTTATGACATTACAAATTCTGTTTAGCGATAGATTTGCTTATTATCAACATATATAAATTTGCTATGACAATCTAAATTAGCTTATAGCTAACATAATTTTTATATATATATAATCTTACTGTTTATAACATGATATACAGGGATTGGTAAGTATAACTATCTCAGCAACGATGCCACAACTCCGTCCGCCACTGTGTCCAACTCAGGAGAACTGCAAAGAAGCTTCAAATTCGCAGCTTTGGGCGCTCTACGTCTGCCTCCTCTTGACATCTATTGGTACAGGAGGCCTTAGACCTTGTTTAGTAACCTTTGCCGCTGACCAGTTGGACATGCGTAAATCTAAAGTGGAATCGCGAAAATGGAACTTTTACAATTTGTTCTATTTATGCGTGACAATGTCTACGTTAACTGCATTAACTGTTGTCGTTTATATCCAAGATAACGTAAGTTGGGGATGGGGTCTTGGTCTTCTAACAATTGCCATGGCATTGTCTGTTGTCGCATTTGTTGTTGGATCCCCATTTTACAGAAAAGTAGAACCAGGAGGAAGTCCATTTGTCAGATTGACACAGGTCATGGTTGCCGCAGTGAGGAAGAGAAAAGTTACTGTTCCAGACGATGATCGTTTGTTATATGAGAACAGAGATCTCGATTCTGCTATCTCACACAATGGAAGGCTTTTGCACACTAATCAGTTCAAGTAGGTGATTCATTTCAAGTAACATTTGTTATGGTATGACATATAATAGCTAAAAGAAATGGACCGATAAGTTACCTTGCAAAAAGAATGAATCAGTGTAGATGCTAGAGAGCCAAAATTAACAAATTATGCTGTTTTAGCAGTAGACTTATTCATTTTGGTGCAGAACTTCTACAAACTTGTTATTGTTAAGTTGATTTCTCCAATGGTCACTCACTCGACTAACAGTTACTATTTAGAAAGTCACTTTCTTTGCTGAAGAAAGAAAATTGGAATTAAGAAGAAATATGACTTTTTGAGATAACTAATAGTTGAGTGACTATATGAGAAATCGGCACTGGTATTCCTATACTAATTAAGCCAATTGGTTAAGGTGCATCGATCGAGCAGCTGTAGTAACTGACAATGATATGAAAGAGTTGCGCCAGCCAAAGTTATGGAGGCTAGCTACTGTTCATAGAGTGGAAGAGCTGAAGTGCATCCTAAGGATGCTGCCAATTTGGTCTGCAGGGATATTACATTTTGCTTCACATTCACATGTCGGCAGCTTTACCATCCAACAGGCGCAAAGTATGGATCGTCATTTGTCCCACAGCTTCCAAATACCGCCAGCCAGCATGTCTATTTTCAGCGTCCTAACGGTGCTAGTTGGCCTTGTACTGTATGAACGCTTCTTCGTTCCTATTGCTCGTCGATTCACAGGAAACAAATCAGGCGTTACATGCTTACAGAGAATGGGAATAGGTTTTGCAATTAATATTCTTGCTACTGCAACTTCAGCACTTGCTGAGATTAAGCGTAAAAAAGCAGCTGCAGATCATAACTTACTGGATCAGCCAATGACTCATGTCATTCCTATAAGCGTCTTCTGGTTGGTTCCGCAGTATTACCTTCATGGAATGGCTGAAGTTTTCATGAGTGTTGGACACCTTGAATTTCTCATTGAGCAATTCCCTGAAAGCATGAGAAGCACTGGAGCCGCACTTAACTCATTAGCTTCGTCGTTTGGAAATTACTTGGGTACATTTATCGTAACTCTAGTTCATCGGTATACTGGAAAAGAAAGGAATTGGCTACCAGATAGGAACCTCAACAAGGGAAGACTTGAAAACTTTTACTGGCTTATGGCTGGAGTACAAGTAGTAAATTTTGTATACTATCTTATATGTGCATCATTATATAGATACAAACCCTTGGAAGAGTTTACTGAAGGATACACGGGAAAAGATGTTGAATTAGCTGATGATGCAACTTTGTTAAACAATTCTAGAGGCGATGGACAAACAGATAGAGAAAGAAATGGAAAGAACTAATATTTGCTTAGTTAAATTATTAGAAATTTAGTTGTCAAGTTATAGTTGTCACAAGTTGATACTATTGAATGTACCAAAAGAAGGTTGAAACTATCGAGGAAAATGACATAAGATTTGAAGCAACCATAGTTAAATGTTATTTCTATTCTATTAGTTTTGATTTTATGAGATACAAACATGTCATAATCCTATATCTCACTTGATACATATATCAATATGAAATATGTTGATGTACATTTTTATTTGATAAATGTATCATGTGTAGCAAATTTTATAGATATTACGTCTACATATAAGAAAAATCCATTAATTTGCTCACTTTATGAGAGAGGTTACCTTTAATAGTGTCACGACCCGGTCCTGATAATAATGACGCTCGTTAGTTTCCACCTATAGGCAAGCAAATTACCCAACCTCAGGTACCTATCCTAGCTCTCTAGTCACATCCATAACTGAAACAATGATATAAATAACCACAACCTACCTAGAACCTAGAAGTCAACTGTATAAAGCCACAATAGAAACAAGTATATATCCATAAATATAACAATAACCATAATAATATACAAAACGAGGAGTGCTCCAACAAATACATGAAACTATTGTACAAGGCTAATGTCCAAAAACAAAAGACATCCATCAAAAGGAAGGAGACTATGAAGTATCTGAAGCTGCTAGTGCTCACCAATAGTCTCTTGAGCACTCCTAAAATCCCCCGAAACTCAATGTCCACGACTAGAACATGGACCTACACCATGGAAAGATGCAGAAAGTAAGGGTGATTATGAGAAAAGGCACCCAGTAGGCATCATCAGCCGACTGAGTGAAATAAAATGCACAAAGAAGCTCAAATGTAGATAATTACAACAAATCCAGTAAATCAACCCCAGATCAAAGAATGGGCATCCTCGAAAAATCCTTGAAACCCCAAATGAACCAAAACAACATACTGTATGCGGGTGCAAGGCCCAAGTATCTATGCCTGTATGCCACTCGGTCCCCATAAACCCAAAAGGTACATTCGTGTACAATTTGACTAACAGAACATCACTGAACCAAACAGAATCAACATCAAGGCCAACTCTTACTAACACATGAACAAGGGTTGATCTCTACGTGGGTGTAAATCCCTAGTATCTATGCTTGAGCACCCTTGAGCCCCCATAAGCCTAGATGGTACCCACGCATAATCGAGGTGTGTATAGGTATGTGGATCCACGAGTAATCAATCGAGCTTCCGCCTTGAAGAATCATATGTCAATCAGATCTCTGACCTTGCGTCAGAACATGACACCCGATCCAGAAATTTACATGCATAATAGTGGGTCGTATCCCTCGCGGGAGAAAGAATCCCCCTAGCATAACCAATTGCGTCTTAACTCAAAATATCAATCACAGGAGTAGCACCCAAAATGTAGTCAGTGGGGTTCCAGACCCAAATCTCACCAGGCGCTCGGACCTCAGAATCGACATTTATCACTCGGCATCACAGTCGTGGCCATCGGGATTCAGACTGCAGGGAGCATCACCCAGGACTCGGATTCTCGGACGTGGCCACTGGATCTTGGAGCTCAAGGAGTGTCATCTAAGACTTGAGATATCAAAGCAGCCACTCACTCAACCAGTTTATCCAGATCCGAATTCCAAATACATATTGTTCATAGAGTAAAAATAGGCAACGACACTCACAACATAGGTATCCCACACAATTCGACTCACACAATCACAACTATTACCATCCCTCAGATAACAACTACTTCCAGCCTCAGGTAAGAAGAAGAAGGACCAGTGCACAATGATTAACAACAGTACTCAAGAGTCTATATGACACAGATCAGTGTAAAACCAAGTCTAATAGGCCCAAAAATGCAATAATCCAACCAAGAACAGGTAGTGAGAGTGAAGCACAATGACAATAGCTATATCATAAGTGTCCACAATAGACAGGACCAACAAAATCATATTTATACCAAAATCAAGTCACAATAGGGCAAGTATTTAACAAGCAGCCTCATTGCCATCATATCTCAATATAACATCCAGTAACACCATCCAAAGACAAATGCTAAGTCAAGATACATTCCTACCCTATGGCATCAGCCCATATATGACCCTTATCAGGCCTCTTTATAGTCAATAGTGCCAGAATATATCGAAACTACAAAAATCATAGCCACCAACACAGTGGTGAAATCCCACAACACTATGCATACAAAGCACAACTAGCACATTTATATATATTTCAATTCAACATGCATATAGTCTTACTTAGGCTAAGGTTTAGGGAAAGCTTAACCTACCTGACAACCGATGCCTCGCATTTGAATCAATACAACTGAGCTTTTCCCTTCCTGATCACTTCCCGGCGCTGCTTAGTTGTTAAAATATAATTCATAAGATTAACATGGTCGTAATGGCAGTAAAATCTTGAAGAATGGGCGAAATTAGTCCAATAGCGCCTAAAATGGAAAAAAATAAAGCCATGTTTGAAATCCCAAACAAAACCCCGAAAAAAGGTCCCCATGACAACTCAAAATAGCAAAACATTTGGCCCAAAATGGACCCGAAAAGATCGAGAAATGACCAAAAAATAAAGTTAAAATCTTTACCGAAAAAACATTTCTTTCAAAACTTTCTAAGTCAAAATTTACGAAAACCGGCAAAATTCAGTGAAAACCCAGCATACTATAGCATTCCTCTCGGAACGTAGAATAACAACCACATGGATTTATATGGGTAAAGCAGGTTTGTATAGGTTCATTTGCTACAATTAAAATCTGAAACCATTGTTGCTATTAAACATTTTCTCATAATTGTCGAGATACAATTTGATTCTGAGTTTAGAGTTTCGAGATCCGACAATGACACTGAGTTCTTTAATTCTCAATGCACAAATTTGTTGAATGATCTAGGTATTTTGCATCAAAGTAGTTTCCCCTCACATGCCACAACAAAATAGTGTAGTAGAAAGGAAGCATATACATATTCTCAATATAGCCAGAGCTATTAGATTTCAGTCACCTTCGTTATTAGATATTGGGGATAGTATATTAATGCTGCAGTGTACTTGATGTTATTTAATATGTATTACTATAATACTTAGAACAAAAACTTTTGTTGAACAAAAACTTTTGCAGTAAACAAAATTTTTGTAGAAAAAAATATTTTGTAAAACAAAACTTTCGTAGAAAAGAATATTTTATAAAACAAAACTTTTGTAGAACAAAACTTTGTGAAATCAATAACTACAAAGATTCTAATCAAGTTTTTACAACCAGAAACTAAAACTAGTAATGAAAACAAAATCTGTAAAGAAAATAAAAAAAATTGACAAGAAGAAAATTGAGCCCACTGAATACACAGTGTGTCCTTAAGGAAATTATTCCCCTCAAGTACGCGAGTTTAATGAAATATATCCTCTCAGGAAAGAATGATTTTATTCACCGGTGTATCGATACCTAAAACCACGGTATCAGTGAACCACTCAATAGCAGCAAAGCACATTAGAATTTGTTTGTGTAGAAGAAGAAGAAGTCCAAAAAAAGAGCTTCATTTTAAAATGATAAGAAAATTCTCTATATATAGAGAACAAAAGGTGTTTATTGTGCCTTATTGGAAAGGTCACAACCACTTGGGAAGGTCACAACCTTTTCTTTTTTGAAAAGTTATAACTCTTCATTTGTCATTCATACCTTTTGAAAAAAGATCAAAACAAAAAAGGATCGAACAATAATCCCCCACATGAATGGGAAATGACTCTAAGAAAAGAACGGAAGAGTGTGTAATTTACAAGCAAGGATTAATTGCATCTAAATAAGTAGGTTTCCCTTTGAACTTTCCCTAGTGAATATATGTCGGATATACTCGATCAATTGGTAGATTTGATGTCTTTGAACCATCGAGCTTTGATATATACCGACACAACCATATGCCACACAATCAATCCTTTACTATTTATGTTTCTCATTGTTTTGTTCATTTCATCCATGAACATTCCTGGTTCATAAGTGCATAGAGAGCTGGCCTTACTGGATTCTCCTTGAAGCGAGTTACACTTCACATTTACATAGGTGATTTTAAATATGCTATCCCATAGAAACACTATTTGATATACCCTATATCAAACTTAGAAACCATTAAAAGGTCATAATATCTTATCCTTGTTATTGAGCATTTTGGATGAACCTTATAATAATGTTGACAATGTTGAACCATCATCAATGACTTTGTTTGATCTCCTTGAACCTAGATCTTGGGATCTCCAGTCTTCTAGGTAGAGTTAATGCCATGGTGATTTGTCATTGACCATAGTCCCATTCTCTTTGATCATCTCTCAACTTCCTCTCTAGTTAAGCCTTTTTTAAGTGGATCTGACACATTATCCTTTGACTTTACATAGTCAATTATGATAATTCCACTAGAGAGTAGTTATCTAACGGTATTATGTCTTCATCGTATGTACTGAGGCTTACTATTATACGTGACACTCCTAGCTCTTCCTATCGCAGCATGACTATCACAAAGTATGAATATAGGAGCCATTGGTTGGAGCTAAAATGGAATATCTTCTAAGAAATTTTGGAGCCATTCAGCTTCTTCACTAATCTTGTCTGAGACTGTGAACTCAGCCTCTATTGTAGATCGAGCTATACATATTTTTTTTGGATGATTTCCATAATATTGCTCCTCCACCAATAGTAAAAACATATTCATTTGTGAATTTTGTTTCAATTGGCCGAGTAATTCAGTTTGCATCACTATATCCTTCAACTACTACTGGATACTTGTCAAAATATAAAGCTAAGTTTTGAGTATGTTTTGAATACCCTAATACTCGTTTCATTACCATCCAATGAGTTTGGTTGGGATTGATCATGTACCGACTCAATTTACTTAGAGCACAGTCTATGTCTGATCGTACAATTCATGATGTACATCAAACTTTTAACATTCTGGCAAATCCAATTGAGACAGACTTTCACCTTTATTCTTAACAAGATTAAGGGTCAGATCAATTGAGATTTTTGCATTTTTATAGTTTAGGTACTTGAATTTTTCTAGTACCATTCTGATATAATGAGATTAAGACAATGCTAGATCTTGAGGAGTTTTGTGAATTTTAATTCCTAATATCAAGTCAGCAACTCCTAGGTCATTCATATCAAACTTACTAGCAAGCATACACTTAATAGCATTTATGTTAGTAATGTCGTTACTCATTATTAACGTATCATCCACATACAAACAAACAATAACAACTTTATTTGGAGTGTTTTTAATGTAAACACATTTGTCACACTCATTAATTTTGAAATCATTTGACAACATTGTCTAGTCAAATTTTGCATGTCATTGTTTGGGTGCTTGTTTGGGTCCATATAAAGAGTTAACAAGTCTACACATCTTCTTTTCATTTCCAAAAACTCTGAACCTTTTTGGTTGCTCCATATGAGTTTCTTCCTTCAAATCTCCATTTAAGAAGGTTGTTTTGACATCTACTTGATGAATTTCTAGTCCAAACACTATAGCTAACACTATTAACGTTTGAATTGGTGTAATTCTCATTATCGGTGAGTATGTATCAAAGTAGTCAAGACCTTCACATTGCCTAAATCCTTTAACAAGAAGCCTTGCTTTGTATTTGTCAATAGTGCCATCAGCTTTCATTTTCCTTTTGAAAATTCATTTAGACTCTAGGGGCTTATTCCAGGAGGAAGATCAACCAATTTCTATGTATGATTATTCATTATGGATTCAATATTACTACTACCTCTTTCCAATATTGTGCTTCTGAAAAAGTCATAGATTCTTTGAAGGTTCGAGACTCATTTTCTAATAAAAATGCCACAAAATCAGGTCTAAAAAAAGTAGAGGTCTTTTGATGTTTACTATATACACCTTGGATTTTCCCTATTATGATCACTCTCCTTTGCTTCTTCTCTAGGCCATTTACTTCCTTCTTTAGATGATTCATGGTTTTTCTTATACGGATATATTGTTTTAAAGAATTCAGCATTATCTGATTCAATTATCGTATGAACATGAATATCAAGATTTTCTCATCTATGCACCTGAAATCGATATGTTTTATACTCAAGGCATATCCTATGAACACACAATCAATTATCTTTGGTTCTATTTTTGTCCTTTTAGGTTTAGGAATCTGGACCTTAGTCAAACACCCCCACACTTTCAAGTACTCAAGGTTGGATATTTCTTCCTTTCCACTTTCCATATGGAATAGATTGTGTTTTACTATGGATAACTCCATTGTGTATACTATTATCCATAAGGATAGCTTCCCCCACAAGTTCTAGGGTAAATCAAAACTAATTAACATGGAATTCATCATCTCCTTAAATGTTTGTTTTTTCTTTTAGCAATTCCATTAGATTGAGATGTGTAAGGGGTCGTTGTTTGATGAATAATGCCATTTTTCAAACATATTTCCTCAAAAGGAGATTCATATTCACCACTCTTATTACTTCTTATCATTTTAATATTTTTGTTCAGTTGCATTGCAATTTCACTTTTGTATTGTTCGAATGCTTCAATTGTCTCACCTTTACTACTAAGTAAATAAACATAGTAGTATCTATTATAATCGTCAATAAAAGTTATAAATACTTGTTCTCCCACCATGAATTGGTGTCGACTTAATATCACAATTGTTAGGTGAATCATTTCTAAGGGACTGAAATTCCTTTTAACAGATTTTTAAGGATGCTTAGAATACTTAGATTCAACCCAAACTTGACATTTTAATTTATTGCACTTAAAGTTAGGCAAAACTTCTAAGTTGCTTAGTTTTCACAAAGTTTTGTAATTGACATGTCCCAAATGTTCATGTCATAACCAGTTTGACTCAAGTAAGTAAGAACAATATATAACAAAAAACTGAGTTCGAAAAGATCCTCCATGAGGTAACCTTTTTTCTACAAAAACTTTTGTTCGTACTTATTACAAATTTTATCAAATAAAAATATTGTTTAAAGTCAATACCTTATTGATTTCATACTAGTCATATCAATTATCATATCACGTACTAGTAATAGAAAAATGCTATGACCACAACATCACATATATTCTAAAAAGCTTTTGTGAGAATCTAACATCATACAAGAATGAAAATTCATATCTTGTGCTTCTACATTTATATTAGACATTAAGTCCAATCACAAGCAAAGAACCCACACATTTTAAGTATGATCTCAACATTATTTTTCAAGTATTTGTCTTCTCATGCTTCAAATGAGTACAATCAAAATACACTTTGGCAACATAAAGTCTCTTTTGAAAATAATACTCTATAAAAGAAGTAGAGCTTCAATTTTCTTTGACACCCTCTGTAAAATGTCAAAGTTTCATTCATAGAGATACCTATTATAGGAACAAGATCATTAATTTTACGTCACCAGTCTTTTTCTCTTTCTGTCACAATAAGACAGATCATTTAGTATTTGAAATACTAAGACTAAAGATTTCATCATTGTACCACTTGTTTCCAGTTAACAATGAAGTTTTTATACTCTTCAAGTTAGAATATTTATTCAAACAAAGAGTTTAATAAGTTGGTGAAGTTTTTGTATTCTTCAAACCAAATGCACAGTCTAATTTATCTAGTGAATTTTTTTTTATGTTCTTCACACAAAAGGAGTAGAAAATCAAAAGATCTTAGTCTCCAAAAATCAGACACAATCAAGCTTCACATGGAGTAGAAAACTACACAAGTATTAGTCTCCAAAATAGAATTAGAAAATTACAAGGATATGATTTTCTTTTCATGTAACTTTTCATCATTATCAAATTAGTTGGGATCTTCAAAGTTGACTAATTACTCAACTTTTGACAAACATCAAATAAATTTGACTTTTTAGCGAATAATCAATGGGCAATAATATTGTGTCATGACTAAATTAGTTTGCCAGTAAAAATTACCTCTCTCATTCAACTATTGATAGATATTCTTCAATCATAATGTATAGTGAAGAAATATGACAGTGTAAGAATAGTCAATCCAAAAGAAGAGATTAGTGAAAGTTATGTCACATTCTAATTAAAGAAAACATATTTGTAGGAACTTCTTGGGTATTCTTGACCAAGTAAATGAAGGACAAAAACATGAAAAATTATGCACTGCTTCACCAAATTAGTGCCTTTTGAATTTTGAATTTTTCTCTCTTCATAATACGATAAATTAAATCTTTTTATTGTTAGCTTCAACAAAGCAAACACATAGTAATAACAAAAATAATCCCTACCTGGCATGCCATTTGTTATATATTTTGTATATGATCAAAGAAAATGGAAGAAACATAATTATCAATATCTTTTTACCAATCAACACACCTTATCAATTTATTGGAGTTAATATCACAGATGGTCGCTCAACTATGAATTACTTTCACAGAAAGTCGCTCAATTTTTACTTTTAACTTCAAAGTCATTCAACTATGGATTCTTTTCTCAGAAAGTCACTCAGCCTTGAATTTTAACTCTAAAGTCACTTAACTATCATTGTTTTACATTCAAAGTCACTAAATTTAAATAATTAGTTTTTATTTCTAATTAATATTTTAGAAACTAAAAAAATACCCATTTAAACCATTTAATGACCCACCCCACCTTAACTCGATTCGCTAACCCACCCCACCCATTAAATTGTGAGGTGACCCAATTGTTACCCTTTATTAATTATTCCCCTAATCTTTCTCTTCTCCTTCTTCTGCATATTTTCTAATTTCTCTCCATCCCCTAATTTTTAAAAATCTCCTTCTTAGGCTGCTGCTGATCTTCTAGCCAAGTCCAAACGATATCTTGAAGACCTGGTCCTAGGCCTTCGTTCAATATCTGTTGATATTCCAATGTATCACCAGTTGATTTTTTCACTTCGAACAAACGTAAAGCTTCAACGACCTCAAAGATCTCCACGTCAATGCTCAAATTTCCCTTTCTTCCTTCTTTTGTTCCTTCAACCTCAATAATCCTGCATCCGTTTTGCACACTTTCAACTTGAGACATTTAGCAATATTTTCGAGCTTGGATATGATCACTGGTGTAGGTTTTCGGTAAATGAATTTAGTTTCTTTATTTAAACAAGGTGTCATGATTAACGCCTAAGTCCTAGATGTGACACGGCGAATGGGCAATCCGAAGGAATCCCAAACAAGCCTCTTAACTTGTCATTACACATCCTTGGTCGCGGAAGCATATAAAAGACATGTAGAATAAAATGGGGCATTGGGGCTAAGGGAAAGCTTTGCAACACGTCAAGATCAAGAGACAAGGAATCATACCTCATATCATAATTACATAACTTGTCCGACAAACACCTCTATATACATAGATAGAGCGGGGGCCAAGACAAGATAACCGGACTCACCCTCATAATCAAGTAGAACATGAGATAGTGTCTCAATACATAAATAAGAGGAAAAACATAAACTAAAGTTCCCGAAATGGAGGACTCACCAACAAGTTTGGAATAACACCATCTAGCCACATGGAGGAGGAGGATGATCAACTTGGGCACCAGCTCCTACATGGTGATATCATGTAGGCAAGAGTATGGGTTAGTATGTTTGAATGTACTAAGTATGTGGGATGCAGTGCAACAAGAGATAAGTGTCATAGTCAACATGCATAACAATAGGCAATAGGCATAATATAGTAATATGATATGTATGATCAATGCGTAAGTAAAACATGCTTAAGTAATCCATACTCATATAGAATATCATATGTGTAGAAGAGACCAAGCTAGCTATTCAAGGTATAAACCCCTTGGTGGTTATGTGGTATAAACCCCTCACACGGTTGATGGTAATCACACCTTACCAACATGGTGACGAAGTATAAACTCCTCATATGGTTGATGAGTATAAACCCCCAACATAGTTACCAGGGCTCTTGTCCCCCCGGATCGGGCATGGTCTAATGCAACACTTTATAGAGGATTTATCACAGGCTCTAGTGCAACATTTCATATAGGAATAATCATATATGTAAGCTAATTACATCATCATAACATCATTCATATCACATCTCATGCTTTGGATCTTCATTTCCTCATGAAATCATAACCGGAAATTTTATCAAACACCTTGGGGGTATGCAATGGGGGTAAAAGACCATGCAATTTAGAGATGAAATCACGCAAGAAAATCCATTGTAAAACCATCAATCAATACCTTGCAACACCCCCAAGACATATACATCGAAACCCCTCATCAAATCCAACATTAGATCCAAGATTTCGAGCTCAAAATATGCTAAAACAATCATACTTTCATGAACTAAAATCACTGTGCAGTAAATTTCTCAATATACAAGACCCACATGTAAAATCAACTTTAAATCATGCAATGTAAAAAGGAGGCTTAGGCACCATGGGTGGAAGGACCCAATGGTTTAACACCACATACCTTAGCTTTGGAGAAGTTCTTAGTGAAGGTTTACAATAGAATCCTTAAATTCGAATAAGGGTTTTGAGTCTTGGAATTTGTAGTGAAAATATGGCTAAGTGTTTTGGGGAGTATTGGGAAATGTTTAGGATGATATAAGGGTAAAATTTGACTAAGTATAGATAAAAACACGTTTGAGAAACTTGGGCCCAACACATAGAATATTTTGGGCCGCACAAGAAATACTGCCAAGCAAAAAACATATCTCCACATCGCGGAGAAGATGCAGAGAGGGATTTGTAGTAAAACATTCCCAAGGTGCGCTGTGGAAGCATTGCAAAAAGCTCACTTGAAACCATTCCTTAGAAATTTATAATTGCTATTCTTTCGCTCTTAAATCGAGGTTAGACCCCTTTTCACCTAATTTTGACCCTTGATCACAAATACGAAGTCGAATTTTCAAAATAACGAACAGATTTTTAGATATATGAAAATTGAAATTCAGGGCATTCCGAGACACGTTTCCCTTGGGAACATTTGTCCCCAAATGTAAAAGAGATGTACAAGACAAGAGTAATCATAAATAAATCAGCCCCAACGAGAATGCAACATAACCTGTAAAACACCATTTTCAAATTCTCAACATAAGTTAAAATCATCATAAGTTTACCAACTTAAACATGAATGCATATGACTGACATAGGGGCTGAAATGTAGAACTTGAAATTACATATGAGACTTATGATTAGTACCTTAGGATTTAGTGGAGTGGAAAAGATAAGGATACCGCTTTTGCATGTCCGCTTCAGCCTCCCAAGTAGCACTTTCGACTTGTTGGTTCCTCCAGAGAACCTTAATGGATGCCACTTCTTTGTTTCTCAATCTCTTTACGTACCTATCCAAGATCTGAACCAGGACCTCCTCATAAGTTAAGTTATCCTCCACATCACCCACAACATCAAGAGGTACAATGGCATTAGGATCACCAACGCATTTTCTTAACATAGAGACATGAAACACCGGATAGACCGAATTCATTTCACTAGGCAACTTCAACTCATAAGCTACCTTACCAACCCTCTTAATCAACTCATAAGGACAAACATATCTTGGACTCAACTTCCCCCTTTTACCAAAATGAACTATACCTTTCATTGGAGAAATCCTTTAAGAGGAATTTGATCGATTGTGAGTGTCCCTTACCATGGCAAGGTATTGGATGGGTGGGCAACGATATCGCTTTGCTATATCATCATAGGCTCATAGGTGATAGTTGTTGGTTAGAAAAACTTCCAAACAAGTCTTGTTAGTAATCTGATTCGGATTAGATTGGATTGGATTATCTATGATTGGCCACCATCTAGTCTTTATTCTTTCTCTAGACTAATGACATTCTGACTGAGTATTTTGAGATGATTGTGTTCTACTTTTCATTCTATATTTTACATACTCGCATTTCACATACCGACGTCCATTTGGACCTGCATCATTAAATGATGTAGGGACAAGTACAAGGATTATGAACAAGTGCTCTGTTGAAGATCTTCTCCATTTCTCAGTTGATTGGTGAGTCCTTCCTGACTCCAGAGGATGTATTTTATTTACTTTATTCTAGCTTTTGAGTTTAGACTTTAGATTTGCTTTTTTTGATTTGAGGTAGCTATAGACCAGTCATTGACACAATTGAACAGTTTGATAGAGGCTTTATAGACTCGAGTTAATTAGTTTGATTTGGATATTGTTCTGGGCTAGTTCCTTTCACACTAGTCTTATTGGTTTGACTATCTATATTGAGATTGTCCACCTTTTATTATTTTTAGTCTTCGTTGGTATGTTAAATTATGATTGAATGAATAAGATGAAGCCAAGTGGTTCGCTTGGGGACTAGTAATAGTCTTTGAGTGTCAGCCACGTCTAGGGAACCCTCCCAGGGTGTGACAAACTTGGTATCAGAGCATAGAACTCAAGTGTCTTAGGGAGTCTATGAAGCCATGACCCTTCGTCGGTTGGCAGAGGCTTCTGATTGCGCTTTGATCCCCTCCTGTAAAGAAGTGGGACCCTCATTTTTCCATAGGATGCTCCATTAGAAATTCATACTGCACCGTTGGATCTGAAACATCAAAATACATATGGTTGCACTATTTATTTACGTAAAATGGATATCGGATGGTCCGAGAATGCCCTAGGGAGGTTTTTACAATGACTGGTGCAAGCACCAGAAAAATAACCCTCTGTGTTCGCGAAGGGTGAGGCATGTACGCAGAAGGCAAGGGCGCCAGTTCCCCGTGTTAGCGTGGCTGTTCATGGTACCTCACCCTCATTTGCGGCGCCCTGGCATATGCTAAGGCTCGTGTTCGCGGCATGACACTCTGCATTTGCGTAAGCTAGGTGTGAGGCGGTGCCAACCTATAAAAGGCTGGTCACAATAGCCTTCGAGGCTAAACTTTATCAAGGCATTAAAATTTATCCGTAACTCTATTTTTAGCGATTCAAAGGCTGTGATGTGACTTAGCTTTTTGCAATGAAAACTAGGTGGTGTCAGATTCTTATTTCAACGCGTATTTCGAGGTAAAAATGTTGTTTTAACTAGTTATGTTCTGGTAATTGTGTGAAATTTTACATTGCAATATCTCCACCGATTCTTAACATAATTAAGTGTAATTTGAGTCTAGATTGTTCTACTTTCCTAGAGGAATGCTGGGGTATGTTGGGATATGATAATTTGGCTGTTTTCCTATAAAATTTGACCGAGTAAGTTTTGAAAGAAATGTTCAACGGTGAAGAATATAACCTTATTTTGAGTCGTTTCTCAAACCTCTGGGGCCCATTTTGGGCTAAATTTCTGGCATAGACTCGGGGTGATGAGGGAATTTTTGGCGAGGATTTATTTAGGATTTCAGGCATGGACACTATTTCACCCGTTTTAGGAGCAATTGATATCATTTCATCCATTTTTTGAGATATTACAGCCAATGTGACCGTGTTAACCTTGTGCATTGTATTTTTGACTATCGAGCAGTGTCAGGAAATAATCAAGAGAAGAAAGGCTCGGGTGGATTAACTCAAGACAGGAGGAATCGTATGCCAGGTAGGTTAGGCTTCTCTGAATCTTAGACTGAGCTGGAATGTGTAGAAATGTGCTATGATGAGTTAAGCTTTGATACATGTGTGGTATGTGGATTATTGTACTCTGTATGCGTAATATATGATGTTGTGGCATTGTGCCCTGTGTTAGTGACTATACTAGCTATAACTTTGATATTTGCCTTTAGCCGTTTGGCTGTAAGTCTTGCAATGGAGCCAACGGGATTAACTTTGACCGCAAAGATCCATTTGCATCCAACTGCTTTTTTTTTTCCTTTGAGTAAATCTACCAAATCCCAATTGTTATTTCCATCTAAAACATGTATCTTCTCAGGCATTGTGTTATGCCATCCAGGACGGCTCTAGGCATCCTTCACTATTTTGGGAATAGAAAGAGTCTACAGAGGCAATCAGATAACTAGATTCAGTTGATTAGTGTAAACAAGACATACTGTGTCAGACTTAGCAAAAACAGTAATTGAAGTGGATCTTTGATACTGAGAGAATTTATCGAACTCCTCCACCGAAGCCAAAATCATTTTGTCAGATGATGAACTAGAAGCACAAAGAACTTCAGACAGTTGATTTACCAGATTCTGATGAGTCTTTATTCCCATTAAATACTCAATGTATCAAACATAAATTAAGAGGGTAAACCAGCAAAAATTCAACCAAGTGGAAATACCCCAAGGAACATTGAATGCTCTGAAATCTACCCAACTGAGGTCTGTTGGACAACGCAAAATTCTGACCAAAAATATTGAGATGATGCTGGAAGTAAAAGTCTCATCTGATTCAAATGTTGCACACATCCCTGCATGCTCATATGCAGAAGCTACCTGAAATAGTTCATCGGAGCGTGAATCTCACATTGTTCCCTTCCAGCCACCGAATTCTGGGTCCTTATAGATCGGGTGAGGTGGTTCTCCCAAGGTTGGCTGTGAGATTGGAATATAAAGCTCCAAGTACCTTTCAGTAACCAGACGTGACCAACCAAGTCACTTACGGATAATTTTCTGAGCTGGCTGACACCAGTGATTGAAAGGAAAATAAAAACAAAAACTCTGATTTCACATCATGTGAAATATAGAGAGAATGGAGCAATTTTCAATATGTTGTATTAATCCAAAAGGAGAAATCCCTAAATATCTCCATCTATGATTGTGCTTGTGACTGTGCTATGTGTTCTACATGAAAATGTTTCTATGTACATTCTCTAACACCATCAGAAAATTCCAAAGCTACTTCATCATTGTTGGAGTGTATGCGTCCACTACAGTTAGGGACTACGTCCCTAAGAACAACACAAACAAGAAACGAAGAAGACAAATATAGAACACACAAGATTTAAAGTAGAAAACTCCTTGCTCAAGGGAGGAACAACCAGTCAACCACAACCTGTCCAATAGGATTTTCAAAACCCAACAATCCATTAAATAAATGAGCAAAGTAATCAAATACAATATACACTGTTTATTTGTCTCACCCTCTCATCATTTCCCACTTGAAACCTAGTTACAAGACATGAGCAGCTAACCAAAACACTAGTCTACATTCTCACCAACCTAGATTAAGTTAGACCACTACCCAGGTGACTTCAAGGCTGCAACTTACTAGGAGTTCCACGACAACCTTGAAAAAACAAATATACAATGATCAGCTTTCCTTTATAAATTAGGAAGTGACCTTACAATATCATGAACTAAACACAACATCCCAATTAAAAGAAAACTATAGACTCCTTCTATCAGGTCTCTTGAAAGTTGACGTTGTGTTTCTAAAGAAGTGCCAAAAGAGAACTTTTAGATCTATTGGATATTCACTTTTTCATTCTATAAAAAGTTATCTTTTGTTCCTTAGACATAAATCTTTTATACCCACATGAGAGGGCATGTAAGGAACCACTGGTCCTTCAATACAATGAGGGTCAAATCTCACCAACCATGTTAGCTTTACAACTATATTCCAACACAACCCTCTATAGTAGAAAAAACCTGATACTGACCTGATCCTCATATTGTACTTATAGTTTGTTAGTCACCAAAATGGTTATTTAACAGTCATGCTTCAAAGCTGGTTGAATTTGGGATGTCGTGCTAGCCTACTTTCCAACTAATTATCCAGTCCACTCCAAACTCACCTCTTTGAATTTAAGCTATGCTACTATTCAAATACCTGAATTTGGCTAGCTCATCGGCGACTCTATATTTGCAGTGGTTCTGGGTAGGTTCTAGCTTGTGTTTTACTTTTGTATAAATTTGCGTGTTTTCGCTAGTCATGGCTTGAGATGAACTGTGTTTTTTTTTTTTTGAGAAGGGATACATGAACTGTGATTGTCATAAATAGATATATTGATTGATAGTTGTAAAAACAGAATTTTTCCGAGACTGAGAGAAGAACAATAATTGTAACTTGTTTATTGTTATGCTGATTCTGATAACTGCCAGACCAGAAATAAATAAAACAGTGTAATAAACTTAAGTGTATACAGATAACATAGCTAAACGATTAATGTTGAGTAAACTCTTTGAATAATTTGTTGGTCTGTCTTTGGATGTCTAATTGTTCAGTAAGTTTTGAAGCATATAAGCTGCTAGCACAGAAGTTGCCAGGGCTTCATGTTGAAGTTATGGATGAGAGGAGACATCTGGATACGAGACCAGAAAGTTGCCCTGTTGAGAAACTTTACATATACATATCAGGAAGGAGGTTCGACACTCCTGGTTTTGTTTGGATAATATGAAGATGCAGCATTGACTCCATATGCAACTAACTAATAGATGTCAATTTTAGTAGCAATAATATGGCCACTAAAACTAACTAGATGATGACACACCTTATTCGCAGTAAAGTGATAACGTGTTTCATTAAAATCACAAAAAACGAATACATTATGTTAATGTCAACAATATAAAAATTATTTCAAAAGCTAATCTTTTTGAGTTAACAATTAATCAACTTCATCAAATATCCAGTTACACAAAGTAATGATTAACTTACTAATATTTCTCTAACTCTTGATTCCGATGAAGGCCTCCATATGCAAATCTCTAAACATCACAGTGTACAACCTGAAACGATAAAACAAGATGGATGTCAAATATAGTTATAGTGAACACGACAAGAATAACACGAAAAAGTCTACCCAGCAAAGCACAACATACTGTCTATTTTGCTAAGTCTCTTCTTTCTAATTAAATAACGGGATATTCTTCTGGCCGACGACTTGAAGCTCGTCGCCTCCCGCCCTCATATCTTCAGCATATTGCTTAATGTATTAAATATATCTTGTAGATATTTTTATAATGTATATTTGGAAGGTAAATATTTTGTGTATATTTTTGGAATG